>VCJD01000147.1:8567-27770 GCA_024140245.1 Backusella tuberculispora | reverse complement strand
TTTTTTTTTATTTTTTTATTTTTCTTTTTTATATGTGTGATTCAGCAAAGTTTTTAATAAAAGGAAACCACAAATATGACTGCATATATAAGTACACATCATAGTTAGATAACTACCGAAGGTAGACATTTTACTTTTTTTCTTACTCCTTAAATATAAATAGAGATGCAAGATATGGAAATCGTCAGTTAGTATTTTAATTATCCCCCCTTTATGTATATATAGATGATAATTTGCTCTCAAAAAAATAACCTTGTTGATTGATTATTCCTGAAGCTCAATTCGATTTCATTGAGAAAAGGTACACCCTACTGAACTCATCCAAATATAGTAGTCATAGTAACACTCTACACGCTGGACTGCTATGTTTTCTGGCAGGATAAATGTCAAGAGGTCGAATTTATCATTTGCTTAAAAATTCTAAACTATTATCTCAAAAAGAATAACAAGACCATTTTTTAACATTGTCTGGATTGGTCTCTAGACATGATGAACACCAATTGAATCCAGCACCAGTAGCTACAATAAAACATATATAATAAAATTGCTCTGTTTTTTTACTTTGATAGGCGCAGGAGAATGTCCTTCATCGTTCTAATAGAATTGATATTGTCATATGAAATCACAACCACTCAAGAAAAAGTTACGATCATTATGTGGTGATTACAGCGCCAAAATCTACCAATAATTAAAGGAGAGAACAATTTCTTACGTCGTTTACGGAGTTCTTACGTTTATACAAGCATATATCCTATAATTGTTTTAAGCCCAGAAGATCTGCATGATTATTTCTACCAGAAGAAAAAGTTAGCTCATAGATATTTGTTCATGTGTATTCTATTTTCAAGCAAGAATCTTTTATTCACATATATATTCGTCTATTTATTTTGGTTAGGACGTCAAGTAAACGATTCACCTGAAGAGTGAAGAGGCAAAGAAAACTGTACGGTTATCCCGAAGAAATATTGAAGGAGATAATACTCCACCTCAGTTTGTAAATCTTGTGGAGAACAAGGACACAGTACTTCAAGAAGCCCTGACTGCGGAAATCATAACTTTCCTTTAAAAGAACTACTTTATATAGATTTTGGTTTACGTGAACTCTGTACTGTATCTATAACTCTTGATTCTTTTATTTCAAACAATAATCATACACAGGCTGTTCACAATAATATAATCTTATTATAGTTCTTTCTTCTTGAAGTGGTTTACAAAGCACAGCTTTTCACAAACATGTACCTGTTAAACAGAGGCTTGGTGAGCTTTATATTTTGGATATTGGCGAATATAACTCTTCCAAGGTTAGTAATGATTGTCTCAGGATAGACATATATACTTTATTTTTATTTACATTTGATTATATATGCCTGCCATTCCTACAAAACTAAAAACATGTGATATTTTAATGCTGATGGTGGACGTCTTATCTTTTTAATATTAATCTCCAATGATTGCAATATTTTCTGGAATAGGGATGTATTTCAGTAAAAAATATCTTTTATATTGTTAGAGATTTGGAATGGGAAAGGTAGACCGTCCATCTTCAGTAGACAAAGCATCACACTAAATGTAGTTGCTCCTCTCTTCTTTGGGCAGGCTTAAAGATGCTTATAGGTAAAAAACATCACTTCTAACAAATGACTTGCCATTGAATTCAATTTTTTTTTTGTTGTCTGAATTTAATTTTTATTTCATCCAAAAAAAAGGAAAGCAAAACATCTAGATTTTAATTTTGATTCGTCTAAAAAAAATTAACACTGTCTGAATTTAAAGTAGAAAACTGTATTCCAAAAAAAAACGAGGTTCTGGATTTTACGTCTGTATTTCCAAATGACCTCATAAGAATCCCTCGTCAAAAATTATTTGGTTTCAGTTGAAAGTCCTTCTTTTATTCCCTTTGCAAAAAGAGAAATTGAGGCTATATCAAATCCTGAATATACTAAGAGGGTAATAGACGCCAATGATTTACAAGAATCATGGAGAGATATTTACAATAAAGTCCTAAAGTCGTGTCGACCGAGCGAAAATGCTGCCTTCAAACCAAAGAAAACAGCACTTCAATTTAAAACTGCTTTTAAAATAAACAATATCAGAACGATATTCTCCAGTTATTTATACCATTATATGAGGTCCTTGTCTGCTTTTACAGAAACTAGCGTTAACGCAGTGATTAAAATGATGCAGCAACAACAATTAGGCCATCAACAGCTAGGCCATCAACAGCAACCAGGCCAATAATAACAATTTAGCCAGCTATATAAAACAAACAAACAGCAAGAATTGGGTCAATTTCAAGAATCGGATCAAAAACAAAAATCAGATCAAATTCAAGAATCATGCCAACAGCAAGATTCAGACCAACAGCAAGATTCAGACCAACAACAAGAATCGAACCAAAAAGAAGGATCGAACCAACGACAGGAAAAAGATCTACCTATTATTGCAAATGAAGAATATAAACAGAACAAAAGTGAAATATTGAGAGCTTTAAAAGAGCAATTAAAGTACCATTTGCTTAAAACGCCTATCGATATTGATACTGTAAATAGTTTAAATCGGGGTGCCTTGAATAGTACTCGAGAAGATGGCTTTCTTTTGAACAAAGAAACTGAAACGCAATAAAAAGATTATTTAAAAGTTCTGAGCCGTTTTTATTTGAGTAAGTATTTAAGCTCTCCCAAACTTCTTGTATTTACTGGTATTTTTATTTGAACAGTTACAGTCATCAAAGCATTATCAAGCATCTCGATGAACTTCAATGAAATGAGAAAGATATTGATTCAATAAACTATAAAATTATTCGTATTGTAAAACTAGTGTAAGTTATGGTTGAATATGTATCAGACGACATCATTTAACATTTGTTTTAGCATATACCACATAAAAAGCAAAAAAAGATGAGAGTCAAATATCTGATTGTACTTTTTTACGCAAATTCGAAGAGATATTGGATGCTATATTCGAAGGCAATAATACCATTATAAAAGAATAGGTAGAAAAAAAATCGAAATATGATTTTAACATGACTGACGATTATTACATAATATAGTAGAGATACAGGTAGCATAGCAATCAGAATCATTAGGATCTTAGAATGCGTATCTGATGAAATGAACTCTTATAGAAAGGCGTATTTGTTGATGATTTAAAAAAGAGGCGCTGTAAAAATCGATTTCGCAAAGGTCGAGTTCAAAAAATATGGATGCAGTAATACAGTAAAGTTAGCTCAGCAGTCGAAAAATATACGTATAAACAGCTATATTTTTAATGAGCTTTTATGTCATCGCTTGGAGGACAATTTTAAAGTGATTACAATGGATTGGAGTGGTAACTTGAATTCTTATTTTATTAGTGCTATGCTATTTCATCAAATGAACTTACTCTTGTTATATATCCAATAAGACACGAAGGTTATATATATGAACTCTATCAACTTGATCATTATATTGCTGTCAAAACAATCAGTCCCTTGTATATCCCAAAGTATTTAGACGAGTTACATTTATTTGAAGATACGTTAATTTATTTTCCAAAATTGAAGGTAGGAAAATAAGCCATTTTTACTTTTCACATCTACTCTTCTAATTTTCACATCAACTAAAACCATTTGCTCCACACCAGGAAACTAGCTATTAAATCACTTGTTCAAGTAAAACAAAAATACCCTGTCGCAGAAACATTTCAGATACCAACACCCAGTACAGAACGAGAACCTTTATCAAACACCAACATCTTCCTGACACTAAAAAACAAAAGAACAAAAACAATTCCGTATTAATGCTTCTTTATTGACATTTCTCTTGATTGAAGCACCCTCTGTACCCCTCCAAAATATATGAGACTATTATTATATTCAAAATAAAAGCAGTGTCTATGTTTATTATAATAATAATAATAATTATTGTATAAGTTTGTATTTACTTGAACCTCCTGATGTGAGTATTTTTTTTTATTCTTCATCTGCTGAGAGGGTAATTTTTCTAGCTAGGCGCTGACTCAGACTCCGTGCTCAATATTTTTAGTCGGAGTGAGTCAGAGAGAAAAGTATACTTTTAACGTCTGAAATTTCATAGTCAGCTATACCTTTGATGGCAAACGCATGAAAATTACTCTCTCTCTCTTTTCTTGAAGTTAAGCTAGATAATACATTTTATTCGTAAGATTTTCTATATTAAATGAGAATAGTAAAGCCTAGATCACCATACTTGTTATATTGGCACTTTTTTAAATGGCCATCGGAATTGTCCTGGTTCTTTTGTTAACATTTGCATTTTATTCTCTATTTTAATGATTTTACCAAGTGTAGAATTGTTATGATTGATTCTAGTGATTGTATGAAAATGATTGCCGGTTAGTGTTTCCAAGTAGACTTTGGTGTGCATAATGTATGTTTTACCCGGAAGGTTGATCTTGGGGGGGGGGGAAAGGTACCCCGTAATGGATGTTTCTTTTCCTGATTTCTTATTTTCTTTGAATTAAAAACTTTTAAGGATTTCAATTTCATTATCTGTGTTATATATGTCACTACTGAAAACATTATCGACATCAAAAATAGTATTTTCCTGTTTTCCTGCTCTTTCTGTTGATTTCTGTTGATTTTTTTATTCCATCTAAAAAAATATTGCAACCATAAGAAAATATGCTTAATTTATACTCGAGCATTCTCGGGTGATTAACCTTTTGTCTATTCTCTTTTTCATTTAAGTTTTGTATTTTTAATCTGACTTGTTAATACAAACCAAACCATTTTTTATTCAATACACTTGAACTAAGGTAGTAAAAGTTCAAGATGCCTAATTTCCTTTTTTGACTAACAATCAGAAAACAGATCTCTTAGAGAACCGGAGTTTTTTTCTTAGGGAGCCGAAGTAACCTGATCCGTGGGATATTTAAACGACATAGACTGTAATATATTGCTGTTTCTTAAAAAACTTTAGTTTCATAAAAACTTCGGTTGGGTAAAAAATTTTCTAGTCATTAGTATGCTTAAACTTCGATAATGTATTACACAGTCACCCAATGTATTAGCGTAGAAAATAAAATGTTTTATTCCAATATTAAACACTCTATTTTTTACAATTTTTATATATTTACAACTATTTATTTTTAGGAAATCTTAGAGAAACGACTTTTTTTTTTCAGCGTAATATTTAAGAGGAAAAGGAATCTGGCGATATTATTGAGTAATGTTCTGGTGAATTATTTAAGAAGAAAGGGAGCCTGGCAGTATTATTGGCTGAGTAGGGAAATGATCTTCTGGTTAAGAGAAAAAAAGTACCTCTTTCACACTCACGATGCAATGTTGCTGCTGATGTTTCAGCGATTGTAAGAACAAACTTGCTTTCGACCGTAAATTCTTGAAGTATGGCTTTTGCTTCATTGCGGGATGTATTTTCAGCCATGACAGGAAGAGATTTTGAAACTTTACCTAGTTCAGGGTCGGGGTTTTGTATGTCTTCCGAAATTATTTTTTAAAAGTTTTTATGCGATCGAAGTTTTTTTGTACAAAACAATTGAATGACCAATGTATTGGGTAACTTCGACTCCCTAAGAAAAAAAAAATTAAAAAAACTCAGTATATCTCGGAACGTTTACAGGAGAAATCAAGGTTATTAGGGACTTCCTTTTTTATATTTTGGCAGGAAGCAGACACAATTTGATTTCGATAATGAAATGAAATCAAATGATGATATAAAAGTAAGAAACAAAAAAATAAGTCTTGGAATGTTTCTTTTCTTTATCTAGTACTTTTTATTTTTACTATTACTACATATAAGCAAAAAATAAGCAAAGTATGTTGTATCTTCCTGAATTTACTTTATGGAATACGTCAATTGCAAGTGTCCTTTGTTTAATCGGCTACGTATTAATTATCCGTGAACTCTCTCCAAAGACACAGCTTGCTTATTCAAAGTTTTCAAAAGCCGAAACAGCAAAAGAAAGTATAAAGGTAAGTAATACATAATTAAAATAAAGAAACGAAAAAAACCAATTGACAATTATAATACCATATAGATAGACTCTAGATATGGTATGTTATTCATCTATTCGCCTGCACTTATTGCTTCCGTATATTTGTTATCTTTTTGTCCTACGCAACAAAAGAATACTTTGTTTTTGATTATGTTTAACGTCATTCATTATGTAAAACGAGTTTACGTAAGTGTATAGAGATATCTGTGTATATACATGATATATATTAACTCACTCTTATATATAGGAAGTAATATATATTCATCGTTATTCTGGAACAATGAAACTTGCAGATGGGTCTACTATTTCTTTAGCTTACTTTTCTAGTGTGCTAGCTTTATACTATTTAACTACCCAGGTTCCTACTGGCTATGAATCGTTCTCTTCTTTATTATCAGGTACAGTCCTCTTTTTTATAGGTGAATCTGTCAATCATTATCATCACATTCTACTTTCGAATTTGAGAGCTAATGGCCCAAAGGAATATAAGGTAAGTTAAATATTTGGCTAACTTTGAATACATACATACATGTGTGCATATATATGTATATATATGTGTGTATATATTTACTAAAACACTCAATAATTGTAGATACCACAAGGCGGCCTATTCCGATTTATATGGTGCCCTCACTATGTAAGTATTTTTTTGTTTTTACTTGATGTCGAAGGATTCACTTTCTGATTTATTTTCTCTTTCTTTTTTTCTCTTGTTTATTTTTTTTTTTATTCTTATAATCAAAAGCTTGGTGAAATTACTGCATTCACAGGAATGGCTCTTGTGTCACTTAATTGGATGGTGATTATACTTCTTCTATCAACAGCTGGTTACCTTTGTGTAAGAGCATACTATACACGGAAATGGTATCAAGAGAAATTCAAAGTAACTCCCTCCCGTTATTGTATTTTCCCTGGCATATTTTAATTTAATAAAGTATAGTAATAATAATAACACTGTTTGAAAAGTAAGCATTTGTTTATTTAAAAGTCCGTTTATTTTCATTGTTCAAGCGTATTTACATGTAGCCAACTTTCCTCCCCTTTTCTCTTGTTTTTTTTCCCCCTACTCCTTAAACAAGCAAATAAAAGAGGAGTAATAAAGTGGATGGGGATATCATAAATATAATAATAATAAAAATCAATTGTGGAATGATTTCGTCTTTTTTTTTAAAAAGCTGATGATAGTGCTCTTGCTCGCAAGTCTTCAAACAGTGTCAGTAATTCAGCTGCAGTGGGGCGGTTGTTAGGGTTAACGTCAAGACATGCATCAAGAACCGGTCTAAAATCTTTGAAAGGTTCTCTGATTCTGTTACTCACTACGGCTATAATACCCTGATTAGCTATTTTCTGGAAGGGAGGAAGATGATTATTGGAGGGAAGCTTGATCAGCTGTGCTAAAACGGTAGCGGCAGAATACACGTCTGCACTTTCGTGATAACATGATGTTTCAAACTTTTCCCATTCTATATATGTATATATCCAATTCCAAATTGTAAGTCAAATTATCATTCATCATTACAACACACACACACACACACACGCATAGGATCTTACCTGGACAAGGTAACTTCTTAAGATTAATCCATGGTTTGTCTTTGATCTTTGTTTTAACGCCAAGTTCAAGACATGATTTGAAATCATCAAGATATAGTGTTTGATCAATACTAACTTTGATTGTTTCTGTGTTTAAATTGACTAGACCTATTTTTTGTAAATGTGCATCTCTTAACATTGCAAATAAACTGATGGCCATTTGTAGGAAAATGATGAGTGGAATTGGCTCGCGTCCTAAAATAACCATTATTTATTATTACTTTTACTTTATTAGAATATGAGTTGTTCGTGTATACTTGCTTTGTTCGTATTTTGATTCATAGTTCTCAATATAATCCTTTAGTGAGATATTGTCACTAAATGATTTAATAATGCAAAAAGCCGGTTTCTGTTCTTTTAAACGACCTTTAAAGCCGGTAATATACGGATTTATACCGCGACAGGCTGAGAGTTCATTAGACATTTTAAGCTCATAATTGAATATTGTATTACGTAAATCATTGACGCTTTTAATAGACGTTTGGTACATGCAGGAAAGGATCACTGGAAAAGACTTGTAGTTTGCTTCAAAGAAAGTCTCTGAATTTCCTTTAATAAAAAACCTTTTCTCTTCTTTAGTAAAATCTATCACGAGTTCGTCTTGTTCAAATTGAAAAGGGAATATTTGTGCAAGTGCATAGTTATGGCCATTTTTGACAGTATTTTTTGTAATCACTTTTGACGAACCTATTATATGTGTTAACTTGGATAAAACCGTGATAAAACAATCATAATAACTGTGCAGATAAAAATAATACTAATAAAAAGGTTTATTACTCTTGATTATACGGTTTTTGTGTCGTTCCTGAGTTAGTTTCTTTTGAGAACCTTGGTTGCTGCTTCTGATACTTTTCATCTTCTTTATAAGGAAAGAAAAGAAAAGAGAAGAGAAAGAAGAAAGAGGCAAAAATGAATGGCGTACTTTAAAATAAAACACATTCAAAATACATGCAAAAAGTGGCTTATGGGCCTGTAAATTTTTTACTTATTTTAATCTACCTTTTTTTTTAATATTTTTAGTTTTTTTTTTCTTCCTTTGCTCTTCCATCATCTTCATAATGTCTTTGACTCTCGACTTCTTGCTTCCCCCTCCCCCTGCTTCTTACAACGTTGAACAACCTTCCGTTGCTCACGCTGCTTTGACTGGTACGTTTGCTATTATTCCTAGTCATTATTATTATTATTGCCGTGATAGAATAGAATAGTTGCTAACTATTTGAATATTTATTTTAGCTACTACCGATCGTCTTATTGAACCTGTCGGTCGCCACTTCCTTGCCCACGCTCGTAGAAAGACCAACAACCGTACTTTCTCTGAAGACGAACGTCACCAAGCTGAGGAAAAGGCCAACCAAGTTGTTGAAGAAGAAAAGGTTGATTTCGAATATGAAGATGTTGACATCAACACTGTTAACACTGACCCCACCCAGTGGAAGCAGCAAGATAACTATGCCGTTCTTGGTTTGACCAACCTTCGTTACAAGGCTACCGAAGATCAAATCAAAAAGGCCCATCGTCGTATGGTTCTTCTTCATCATCCTGATAAGAAGGCTGACAAGAACGATGATGCTTTCTTCAAGTGTATTGCCAAGGCTTTTGATACCTTGATGAACCCTGTCACCCGTCGTCAGTACGATTCCGTCGATTTCGGTATGGCCTTGATCGAAGAAGATACTCCTACTGCCAAATCAACTGGTGACTTTTATCAATTGTGGGCTCCTGTCCTTGAGCGTGAAGGTCGTTTCTCTACCAAGCAGCCCGTTCCTTCTCTTGGTGATGCCAACTCTACCAAGGAAGAAGTTGAAGCTTTCTACGATTTCTTTTACAACATCGACTCATGGAGATCCTTTGAATGGCTTGATAAGGAAGCTGCTGAAGGTTCTGACAACCGTGATGATAAGCGTTATCAAGAAAAGAAGAACCGTGCTCAACGTGCTCAACTCAAGAAGGAAGACAACGCCCGTCTCCGTACCCTTGTTGATACCTGTTTGAATGTCGATCCTCGTATTGCTCTCTTCAAGGCTGAGGAAAAGAAGAGAAGAAACGCAAAGAAGGATGCCAAGGCTGCTGCTGAGAAGGCTGCTGCTGAAGCTGCTGCCAAGAAGGCTGAAGAGGAAAAGATTGCTGCTGAAAAGGCTGCTGAAGAGGCCAAGTCAAATGCTGCTTCTGCCAAGAAGGATAAGGAGATGGTCAAGCGTGCCATCAAGAAGGAGAAGAAGAACATCAAGGCTATCGTCAAGGATAACAACTATGCCGTTGCTGGTGATGCTCCTGCCACTCCTGAACAAATTGATACTCAATTATTCAAGTTGGATGATATCATTGCCAAGAACAAGTCTGTTGAACAGCTCGAGGTACTTCGCAAGTCCTTTGAAAAGGCTGTTGAGGAGAAGAACCTTGCTGATGTCTTTGCCGCTGCTCTCTAAATTGCTTTAATTATTATCATATAATCCAATAGCAATAATAATAAAGTAATATCTTTTATTTTGTTTAAAGTATAGAACTATTTATATTTATATTGATAGATAATGGTTATAAGTATGTGTGTGTGTGTGTGTGAAAGAGAGAACGAGTGAATGTAACTATAGGGCCATTAGTTTATGTGATTTTGGAATATACATGGTACGATCTATATCGAGATCATCATCCATAAAATGCTCGTCCAGTGATGCCTTGTCTAATGTAAAGTCAAACGATTCCCGAGGTTGAATATCGTCAAAATCGATACGTGTTGCTCTTGCATTTAAAGAATATTTGTTTCTAGTGCAATAAGCAAACAAACAAGTAATAAGCAAACCATTCTTGCACATATCTCAATAATAATAATAATAATAATGAATCTACCTTCGAAGCATAGTAACTAATCTACCACATTGAAAGCCGTTACGAATAACAAGTAATACGTTATCAAATATAGCTTCATTATGCTCTAGAACAGAACAACCAGTTGTTAATACAAGTAGTGTTATTACACATAATCCAACAAGAATCGTATCTAATATATTCCAAATGGATCTCCAATACCCCTAATTAAAAAGAGTAAATCAAGTAGTTACTATCGTTATTATCAACATCATCGTTGTTATCATTATAATCATTACTTTTCTAAGAGCCAATATGCGAGTAGAAACTTCAATAATCATTGCAACATTAATAACGACTTCAAATATAAGAAATAATGTGCTTGGGCTGTGCTGAGGAGATGTGTGATGATTTGGTTAAAACTTATTGGTCAGCGCAAATAGAAAAATAAAATTAACTATTTTACCATGTTTCTTTTATAGACTATTTAGTTTGTTATTATGCTGTTAGTAAACTATAGTAATTGATTGACTATACTTCTTATTCATTCATTCATTCGTTCGTTCATTCTATTTACCATCATTATTGTAATAAAACTTAATGTTGCTAATAAAAAGTAAAGTCCAATATAGAAGCGAGAATATATAAACCTATTCGCCATTCCTTGTATAATCTCTGACGTCGTTAATCTATGTTGGGTTCGCCATGAAGCCGATCTTTTTTTTATACTCAAAAGTTAACCAACTGACCAGCAGCAAGCTAGAAATACTTGACTTCAAATGACCATTTACCTCTGTGTACGATAAAATGTATGGTATTTATCATCAATCACTACCATATTATTTCTGTTAATGAGCGAGGAAGGAAGGAAGAAGAGGAAAAGAAAAAGATAAGGGGAAATGACTTGAACAAGATATGCATTTTGAATGCATTTAGTGTTGCTATTTATGGAATTTATCTGTATTTCTTATGTTTCTTTTATATGTAAACTCCTTTTAATCGATAAAAGGAAAAAAAAATATCTAAATTTACTATTCTTTATATATATATCTATGTAGTTTCATTATAGCATTCTCATTGCACATACATAATAAGTGAAATATGAGCTAGTCCAATGATAATTGATATATAATAATTATAAATAAATAATAACAATAATAGCCTTGGCATGACATGGTGTCGCATGGCACTCTTCTCCGAGTGCAGCACAGATAAATGATCCGACTTGTGTGACTCTATATATACAAATATACTATGTATGTATAGCTCCTTAACAATAATAATTCATTAATTTACTGAAATTTTGAGGGGTGAGAAATCAGCTTTCATTAGCTGAGTACCAGTGTTGTTTAGATGTTACCTACTTTATCTGAATTTTTTGATTGGCTGAAAAAATAAACATTACTAAAAATATAAAAAAACATAACGATACTGGATAATCTTGATAAATATGTAATTACAAGTAATATATTTAACATATAGTACCTTACAATATATAATACAGTATGTTGCTCTTTTTCCTTTCTTTTTTCTACCAGTATTTTTATTTATATGTAATGTTTATCTGTCATACCCACTTGCCCCAAGGGACCAGGGTTAACTCTAAAATAATCTTTATTAATAAAAACCTACTATTTTCACCCGTTACAGTATGTTGGCGTCTGAATGTATTTAACATAACTAATTTCTAGTACTCTAATCAACTAGCTAGCTGCAGATAGTTATATACATTATTCAAGTTCAAGTGGTGTATGTAGATTCATATTTACAGATACACTCGAAATGAAGTCCAAGGATCAAATATGAAACATGACAATCTAGCGGGTTTTATAGAGAAATAGGGACCCTAAAATAAGCAATAAAGCAGTTTGTTATTGATATTCAGCAAAAGAATAGGCTAAAAGTTCAGAATTCGATTTTCTTTCTGCATTTTATAATATAACGGCGATTGCTTTTTGTCGATCACATTGCTTTTGTTTTTTTTCTTTTTTTCTTAAAAAACAAGAGGCACTTTCTTTCGTGATGATATTTCAATCCACGCTTTTCATATCAAGGTTCCTTATTTTATGCTTCATATATATTTTGGATGTCCTGGAACAACCAACGGTAGAGGAATCCTAGAAATTAAAGCAAAGCTTAAAAAATAAAAATACGTACTACACTTATTAGAAAATATTCATTGATCCGTCTGTAATGATAAATCTATATAGACAAATAAATATGTTAGCTCTATATATTATATCATCTTGTTTGCTTCCTGTATGTGATCCCAGCATAATTTAGACAATGGTTCCTCAACCTTAAAAGGCGTTTAATTAATCTGATGTGAAAAAGGGTTGAAATCATTAACATATAAAAATAGCTGATATCTCGAGCGATGTTGAGAAATACATCATAATTTAAGTAATCAAGCTAACTACCTATATAGAGCGAATTAAACAATGGTAGAAATCATAGGAGGACAGATATTTTATAACCTTGTACGTTTCTTTCTGGTTATCATTCTGATCACATTAAAGTATATATATATAAGCAATCTAGCTATAAGACTGTGGTAGTGCTACGTATTATTAAAAGGTTTAGCTAGTATTATATCTATTAATGGCTTCTAGTAAGCGAATGGTCTTTTGAAAGCAGTAAAACCCGTTAGTTATTTAGTTGGCTCAAATAGTGAGAAGAAAAAGGAGAGCAAATACTTTTTAAAAAAACGAGAAAATAGTCTTATTATTTCAAAGTGTTATTATTGTCTCATACACCACATTCTTTATCTATTAGATCCTTACTACACAATATTTATATATATTTATTGATAGTTATTTTTGATTGTTTATTTATCATTGATACAAAAAGAGATTTATAATCTCTTTTTCTTAAAAGGGAAATAGAGTATATGTGATGCTAAAGGAATAAAATAATAAAAAATAATAATGATGATGTGTCATTTCGTTTACAATTCATGAGCCTTGCGGAAGTTTTCACCAGCATAGATAGCCTGGTCACCCAATTGCTCTTCAATACGTAAAAGCTGGTTCAACTTGGCCAATCTCTCGCTACGACAAGGAGCGCCAGTCTTGATCTGACCGGTACGAAGACCAACAACAAGATCAGCAATAGTGGTATCTTCGGTTTCACCAGAGCGGTGAGAGACCATGACACCCCATCCAGCAGCCTGGGAGTCCAAAGCAGCTTGAATGGATTCGGTGATGGTACCAATCTGGTTGACCTTGAGCAAGAGAGCATTACAAGCCTTCTTTTCAATGGCAGTAGCAATACGTTTTGGGTTGGTGACTGTCAAGTCATCACCAACTAACTGATAGCTGGAGTTCTCTAAAAGGTGGGACCAGTTCTCCCAGTCATCCTGATCAAAAGCATCCTCGATGGAAACAACTAAAAAATAACGTATATGTATACACATATTAGTACATTTCTATCTTTATTCTCATTTCTTTTACCCCATCTTTTGTTATATTTTCTTTTCTTTCCTTTTTTTTAAAAAAAACAAGATAAATGATTTTATAAGACTTACCAGGATACTTCTCAGCAAAAGACTTGTAGAGTTCAGTTAGTTGCTGACCAGTGATACGCTCCTCGGGGTTGGAATTGGGGTTCTTGAAGTCCAAGTCATACTTGCCATCAACATAGAATTCACTAGCAGCACAGTCCATGGCGATCTTGACCTTTCCGGTATAACCAGCCTTTTCAATAGCAGTAACGAGCAACTCGAGGCCTTCACTGTTATCTTGAATGTTAGGAGCGAAACCACCTTCATCACCAACATTGGTAGCATCCTGACCATATTTTTCCTTGATAACGCTCTTCAAGGTGTGGTAAACTTCGGTACCAATCTTCATGGCCTCACTGAAAGAAGCAGCGCCAGTAGGCATGATCATGAACTCTTGCATGGCAAGCTTGTTACCAGCATGAGAACCGCCATTGATAACGTTGAAGGAAGGGACTGGCAAGACAAAGGGCTTTTTGGAACCGGCCAAATCGGCAAAGTGAACAAAGAGAGGAACATTCTTTTCACTGGCACCAGCCTTGGCAACTGCAATGGAGACACCGAGAATGGCATTAGCACCAAGATTGCTCTTGTTGGGAGTACCGTCAAGCTCCAACAAGAAGTTGTCAATAGCCTTTTGATCAACAACGTTAAGACCAGATTCGACAAGAGCAGGACCAATAATTTTGACGACATTATCAACAGCCTTGAGAACACCTATTGTGAAAGTTTGAAGGTATAATAAAATATATATAATTAAGTTAGATTAGATTAATATATATATATATATATATATATATGACCAAGAATCATAAATGCTGTTCTCATTTACCCTTTCCAAGATATTCAGTCTTGATCTTATCACGGAGTTCAAGAGCTTCATGAATACCAGTAGAAGCACCAGAAGGCACATCGGCACGGAAGACACCCTTGGCAGTAGTAACTTCTACTTCGACGGTAGGGTTACCACGAGAATCAAAGATTTGACGGGCGTGAACACTCTTAACAGACATGTTATTTTATTGAGAGAGAGAGAAAGAAAAGGGAGCTGTATTAGAAAATAGCGAAGAGAAAAAAAAAAGAAGAAAAAGAGACTTGGAAGCGATTTAATCCATGTATTTTATATCTAGTATAAGAACTCCGAGTTGATCCTAAGTCTCTCTTCTCACATGTCATAAGTAGAACTAATGACGTGTTTATCCGAATGAAAAAAGTGTTTTCCCCCACATCTTTAGTATAAGTATTCATTTTGTATTACACTAACTTTTGTAATAAAATACTCCTACCATTACCTTTTTGATTAAAAATAAAGTTTAATTCTATTTACGCGTTTTTTTTTATTTTTTATTATTATTATTATTATTATTATTATTACAATTAGCTATTTATTTTCTAATTACACCATAATAATAACAATTAAAGTTATGTATTTTCAAAGTAATAAATATCTGATCAATTCAATATAACTTGGTTGATAAAAAGAAGCACTTGTGTATTTCTTATTTTGTATAATGAATCAGCTAAAAAGGAAATTTCAAGGGGACTGCGTGGATCGCTCCGAAAAAGCGGGTGTTTTCGCACATTTGTCTCATATTCATTAGTTCCTTGTGCAACATGTGAGAATCGGAAAGGCATTTTTAAAAATGTGAAAATATACCAAAAAGTATGCATGCTATACGATTAAATTTTAAACTTTATTATTATTATTATTTTTCTTTCGATTTTTTAATTTTTTTTGGTAATGAGCAAGTAGCAACGAAATGTGCAGTATTGTCCGAGCCAGTTATATACTGTGATAAGTATAAAAACCTTTCTAAAGGATAAGAAGGGGAAAAGGAGAAAGATCAGCAGCAATAGCAGTTGTGCAAATATAAATTGTATATAGAAGTTCAAAATAATCAACTGAATTGCTTGATCGCACAATTTTTTATAACTGCAATTTCCAATAGGATAATATAAAAAAAAATACACACAATGAATCATCCATGCCCTTTAAGACCAAAGAGAGAGCACACAATTTAGGCAAAGCGTAATCAAATCAAATTAAAACTTTTACTCCAAACGCATCTTGTAGCGGATGCTATGTACATTTGCAAGATACTGAAAAAAAAAGGAATTGCATGCTATATTTCTCGCTTTTTTTTTTTTTTGGATAGATCTGCATTGTACAAGTACCTACAGTGGGTTTCACGTCGATAGCTGGCTTGTTGCTGCACCCGGTAAATGGCAACTCTCCCGCATTTAATGGACCTTACACCATTTGTGATAAATTGGACCAGATCTGCCTCCTCAATATACTTATGCCACTTAAAGAACCGCTTAAAGGAGCACTTAACTCTCTGGAGAAATAGTCACTAAAAAGAGTGGTCAAGGTTGGTGTAAATGTTGTATCAACCAATTTGAAGCAGATGAAAAGTCTTCTCTCGACTCCTGGTAGAAATGATGAGTGCACAACGAAAGCAGACTAGCTTCCTTTTTCTGGGCAATTTTTTCCAAAAAAGCTGGCAGAATTTTCAAAAATTCGGTAGATTTAAAGTGGAAGCACTGTGTATGTATATGCTTATATATGTGTTTACGTGTGTGTATGTAGTCATCTTTTTTTTTATTATTAGAATTATCATTGTTGTTATTATTTACATGGATTTTGATAATTTAGCAGCTCTATACAATAGACTATCTACTATAGTTGCTACACTATATAAACCACCTACAATAGCACAAGCACTTGTAAGGAAGCTTCCAAACGAGATACCATGTTCTGAGTAAATAATACGCATTGGTGAATGGTCTAAAATGAAAAAGACACCGGGAAGACCACCAGTTTGTATCACAGACTGTTGTTGTCTACTAACAGAATACTGGAAAGTTCTTAATTGTTTACCATTAAGGAAATCAAACGTTGTAGGAACAATTTTTAAAAAGTATTGATACATCATGGCCACTATATATGCATATACAATAATTATTATATGTGAGTAATATAAACAGCTGTATTTTTATTATTGTTACCTTGATCATTTCCCCATTTAGACTCCTCTAAAGGATTTGCAAGTTTACTTTCCTTGGTACGTTTTTGCTTCTGACTGTTATATTCGTGTGATCCAAACTGTAAATGGTGGATGGTATGCATGAAGTTTTGCTCGTTTTTGTTACGTAAAAACTCGCTCATGTCATGAATATGAGCAGAACCCTGACTGAATGATTTACCAGCAGAGAAATGGAAGTTACCTCTGACTTTGTTCATTGTAATTGAGCCGTGCATACGACAACCTTCTTCTGCTTGTTGCTCTGCTTTCTCTTTCCATCCTTCACGAACACACTATATTAAACAGTAAATAATAAGTTTACTTTTTGCTGACTCTCTGTAGATAAATATATGAACAAATATATTTATATTTATTTCTGATTCTACCTGTTCATAATTATCTGGATTGGCATGCCAGCCCATTGCACTATAAGCACGTTGTACGTCTTCACAAGTGTTGCAGCAAGGGTTTTCTAAGCCATCAGGATTTGCACCATAACAAGGACCGCAATAATTTTCAGGTACACGTGCCATGACCACCCCTTCCTTTACTGCCTTGTTACTTAATTCTATAAACATATAAATAAATATGCTATTAGTATCTTTTTAGTGTATACACACATATATGCATATATGACAAATTTATACCTTGTAGTACTTCTTTAGTAATGGCAATACCATTAGGATCCAGTCTTTCTTTATAAACCTCATGATCATAATCACTCACATGTTCACCACTCTCATCCATAATATCAAGACTTAGCACTAAAAAATGATGAATGAATATAGTTTGGGTAAATAATCTCGGTTCATTTCTTTTTAATAACTGTATTTTTACTGTAGCAGGGAAGATTATGAAATGAGACATCGAAACTAATTGGTAGTTTTTCCTATTCAAATCAATTTTATTTATTTATTTATTTATTTGATCCATTGCAAGAAAAACAAATAACCCTCTTTCCAACTTACCATTTGTCCACCATCGACCATAATTTCGGGCAACATGACCGGTGTCAAGTATCGAACAGTTTCAAATAACAAAAGTGCAATGATGGTAAGACCACATACAAGTGTTACTTTTTGAATAACCGGAAGGAATGAGTTGGTTAGTCAACTTGTTTTTCTTTTTCTTTTTCTTTTTTGTTTACCAGTGCCACCAGTAGCAGTTCTAACACGGAAGTCATCTATTGTCTTTGCATAAGCATCAAGCTTCCGAAACGTTTTCATGAACGATTTCGACACCATTTTCGTTTACGCTATATAACAGTAAGAAAATGAGAAAAATAAAGGCACGAACAATAATTATAGAAGTAATTTAGTCAAAAAGCTTTTACTGGCCAATCAAAAGAGTGAACATATGCAAGTTTATTTTTATTTATTTTTTCTTTCAAGGTGATACAATAGATATATATATATAGAGATATAGGCATAGACATAGAGATAGAGATAAACATGGATATAGACATCGACATCGACATCGATATGGTCATGGTCATAGACATAGATATAGACATAAACACATATATATGTATATATATTTCTAAAGTTAGAGAGATAGGTAGATATTATTTGAAGTGATCTAGGAAAATCATTTCAAGGAAGAAGAGTAAACATGGGATTCGTTGTTTATAGACAGCGAAGAATGTGCTAGACTGAGTATCACTTTTATAAATAAATACATATGGAGTACTAATCATACCTACAATACCTTTTTAATATGTAGTAGCAACCGCTAAAAGAGTGGCCATGGTGTATATTATTTTCTTTTGAATTTCCCATCATATACAGCCATGGATCTTTTGATGAATGGCAGCTAACGTCACTGCCTCTCAAGATCTTCCTTTATATGAATCAATTGGTGACAATGAAGGCTTGGTTTAGTCTCCCTTTACTATAATTGTTTTACATTTTTTTTATCAAATATCTCATTTATTAGATAAACTTCGTATGAGTATCGCTTATGTTATATATATTTATTAAACATTTTTATTACCAACAACTGGTGCACAGCTCCATTTCGCCTGATTTATTTCATATCTCCACTATGCTATCTTGTAAAGTGAGTATAATTTGAAGTCATTTTCTATAGATTATTATAATATGTATTTATGTCTTACAATCAGACTTTGTTTACACCAAGTAATCAAAGAAAAAAGGCAATGTATATAGAACGTGCTTTTAAGACACAAGCAAACAATCACTTGCATGCACATACACACACACATTTGTAGTGTGACTGCGCTTTAGTTTTTTTTTTATGGTTCGAAATGACACACCATGACAACGCGGTGTAATACATTTTTAATTATTT
>VCJD01000123.1:9543-37094 GCA_024140245.1 Backusella tuberculispora | reverse complement strand
TAAAAAAAAAAAAAAAAAAAAAAAAAAGATTGATTAATTACTTACCAACCACCAGTCTTCAATGTAAATATCCGATTTAGCAGATAAAATGGCCTGTGCAACTGCCTCATAATAATCTACATATATGTCATTTAGTCAGGAGATCAATCAATGAAAAGTAATGCTTAGCTTTTACCATGACCATCTACAAACCATTTTGCTTTTGCATTTTCACGTATCGGAGCAAAAGAATTAAAACGATGGTTCGCAACCCAAGGACTTTCTTTTTGTACTTTTTCCAGATTCTCTATCCACTCTTCAATATTTGAGGTGGGTGCCTTGACTTTGATGCGTCTTGATGAATTCCTTAAACAGAAATGCGTCTGGTGAATTGAACCGAACGTTTGTGTGCGTGTAACCCTAAAGTCCTTGTCAAACAAGAGAACATCTGCTGGTGTGGTGGAATCGATACTTTTACAAAAAGCGATATAAGAGTCACGTAAGATGAGCCATTCTTTTACCCAATGGTTACGATGAAATATTCTAAATAAAGAAGGGCTTGCTGGATTTGTGTTGTATTCGAGATAACCTTCCTTACCCTTCCAGCCCATATCTTTTGTAATCGATAAAGCACTGAGCTCCAAGAACTCACACAGGTCATAGTTTACAACCATGCAGGATTGTTGGATTAGTTCTCGAAGATAACATTCTAGCGCACCACGTCGTTTTAATGCAACATCCGACCATACTTCCCCTTTTTGCTCATTTTCACGCGTGATTCTCATTGACGCAAGCGCAGCGTTGGTGAAGTGTGAAAGCTGGTTCGGAAATGATGGTGGTGGTTCGGTAGATCCTACAGAGGACTTGAATTTCAATAATAAATGAAAATTGTTGAACTCGAGAATACTACGTTTTATCACCCATTTGATTTCACCATACTGAAGCTCGATACGGAAGGACCAAAGTTTGTTTATCGCACTCTCAGATTCTGAATCCGTAATAGAAATACTTAATGCATCGAATAAAATAGGAGGCTTTTTGAGGAACATAAATTCATTAGAAGCTACTAAGGTATGATGATATTCTATTTTTTCATATTTTCATTTTTTTTTTTCTGAAAAAAAAAGAGGGGGTGGCTTACCGCTCTTCTGCCATGTTCATCTCTACACATTAGAGCAAGATAAGCAGGAGAAAATGCTGGTGGATAATAGGGTGCTAACGAGTATTTCGACAAAGGAGCATTATTGGATGATGTGGTTTTCTTGTTGATGTTGCTGAGAGTATTTACCATTCTAATTTTATCATATGCTTTTGTCCAATGCATTTTTGTTTTGTTAATACCAATACCTACAAATATAAAAATAAGGTTATAAACAACAACAAAAAATTTAAATAAATAGAAATACTCTTATTTTTTTTGTTATAAAATGACATACTTTGATTTGATTCTTCATGTTTTAATTCAGTAGGAGAAGAAAACAACCCCTCATCAGTCAGTACAATGGGCTTTGCTTCTGGTGGTGGATTGGTAGCGGTTACTGTTTCATCCATAGACGACGATTCGGATTCAAATGGATTTTCAAAATAACTCTTCTTTTCCACACAGATATTATTATTTTCTCGATTCACTTCATCTACCGAGGGTAATGTATTCTCCTCCTCCATTTCTTCCGGAATAGGCATATTGAGCATTAATGTACGTTCATGGTCAGAAGGATGTAGTGGTGTTCCGATCACTAGATCTTTATCAGGTGTTCCTTCATCTCTTTGTACATTAATTGACATACGACGGAAGAGTGAGTGCCAGCGACTAGCATCCATCGATATTCTTCTATGTTGAGGTGCAAAATAATTGTCTTCATCATCATAGTCTCGTTCTTTTTCATCCATAAGACGGTGATGCTGGTTTTCTTCGACATAGCAAACTCCATCTGCGATTGGATTCGACATTTTTTTTTAGTAACAAAAAAGAAAGAAAGAAAGAAATGATTATTAAGATGGAAAGAAAGTTGAGAAAAGAGAACAGGTTTTTTTTTTCTTTTTGGCCATTTGTTTTGATTTTGAGCCCATCTTATGTGTGTACTACTACCACTACAAAAAGAAAAAAAGTCCTGCCAGATGAAACAAGATATGTAGTACAGAGCTTTGTCCTGTGATCAAATTTACTGGTCGTTTCATGGACTACTCCTTTTTATAAAAAAGGTCCGTGATTGTAATGATAACACCAACCACTTGGTCAACAGAATGGGTGAAACAAGATATAAACACTACAGAGTATATACTATACATTTAAAAAACTGCTGAAGCTTATTATACAACTGGCGTCAAAAGAAAGACTATCTTTTCTTCCTCTTCTTTGTTTTACAATACATATGAAAGTTTTAATTTAACCAAAAAGTTTTATATGAAATCATCCTCATTTTTATTATTATATTACCAGTACTGCCACTAGTATATAATCTATTTAATTTTTATATACGATAAAATATATAATAAAATACTTTACTTGCTAATTGTTAGATGAAAGAGATTTACTTTTTTTACTGTTAGTGGAGTATTGATGATGACTGTACATAATTATTTTAGCAGATGTTTGTCTTCTGTATAGTTTCTGTTTATTTATGCTATTGTCCAACAAATAAATCCAAATCAACGTGGAATCAAAGCCACTTCCATCATCAAAAACAAAATAAAAGTGGGTTATTGCCATTTTCAGTAAATCAGTCAGTTAGCAAAATAGTTTAAATAGTTCCGTATTACTTACTAGTTTACTTGAAATGGATAGCACTGTATGAATACTGCATATCGCATTCATAGTAATAAAAAAAGAAAAAGCGAATTGGTCTTTAATATTATTAGTAATAGTAATTGCATGATTCTTTGATTTGCTCTTTTCGCTTTTACTATTTGTAGTATTTGAAACTCCACCCCTTAGCTTTTTTTATACATATTTTTAAACTTTGCAGGGTCATTTCAACTCTTCCGTTTTGTTTTTCTTATTTAATCTTTTTTTTTTCTCTAAACACGCTATCGTCTCCCGTTTTCCCTTTGATAACAACGTATAATAAAATATGCCAAACGCAAGTCAGACTCAAGTTTTATTAGCTCCTATTAAGCTTTACAGAGAGATCTTAAGAGCTCATCGTAGCATGCCCGCAGCAATGAGAGCAATGGGTGATGATTATGTAAAGGCTGAATTCAAACGACATAAAGATATTGATAATCCTGCACATATTGTTGGTTTTGTATCTCAGTGGCAATCGTAAGTGCTGTTTAGGATAAAATATAAGAACAGAGTTGATTAATATATATATATATATATATATATAAAGATACTTGGATTTGATCAAAGATCAGACAGCACCTCTTTCAAAGGAAGATTCAGTTGCACCTGCAGAAGATCCACTTGTTAGAAGCTTTAATATGCCAAAGGAAGGTTGGGGTAAAAAGATGGATAGTCAGTTATTGGATAAGATGAGCGATGAACAACTTGGTCAGCTTTATGAATTGAGACAACAGGTCAAGAAGTCCCTTGAATGAATAGATTAATAACTTATTTTGTCTGTGTAATATTAGTAAATAAAATAAAACTAGATGGTGTTTTTAATTAAAAATAAAAGAAGTCTATATATAAATTGTTTATTCCCTCTTCCCTCTTCTGTCAAATATAACAAGCTAAGAGAATACGAAACAATTAGTAAACAAGAGAGTATGTTATAATGATTGTAGCCAATTGAATAAAGTATACAGTAGTGATTTTACATCTTATCCTCTATAATGATGCTACGTATAAACCAGAATGATAAAAGCATTTAGATGCACTTGTTATTATATGTATGCTATGGAAACAATTACACGCGTGAGACATTTATAAGAGTTGTCTAGAGGGGCTTAAATCTTAGGCTCAATATTTTCAGCGAGAGCCACTTTTTTAATAAGAGATTATATTTGTGCTAATGTCCATTATTCCCCACAACCGACATAACACCTATGAAAACGAAAGTTGTAAATTTTCTTGTTACCAGAAGCAGCAGATAGCATAGGCTCACATAATGAATGGTTTGATTCTCAATCTTTAGACAAACTTTTCACCTTGATACCACCCAATTTGGTTATATGTACCCCTCTTTTTTCTTCTTCTGTATGGCTATTGTTTACATTACGAATACGTTCTCTGCCACTTCTTATTTTAATACAATACATACATCCAAGAAATCAATAATAATAATGTAATATAGAAAGACTGTAGTAGAATTTATTCAGTCATTTCAAAACAGGCAAAACGCCAAATTGTAAATAATGACGACATCTCTTGCCATTAAAAGAAAAGAAAAAAAAATCTGACATTATACCTTTTAGCTTGCATGCATAAATTATATTATAGTAAAAAAAACAAAAATTTGTTTTGATGTATTCTTTCGCTCTTTCTAATTCGAGTAAATTGTAGAGTGTATACAAAGAAGAAGGGTCGGTATCACCATTATTTGATACTAGATATTACTCAGGAGAGTTCGTCTATTTGAACCCAACTACTTTCAAAACAATATAAATAATTTCATTGTCGTTTCTATATTAAGAAACATAGTATGCGCTTCTCATGGGTATATCTTTCTTTCTTGGATGGTAGTATAAAAATATAATCTGATACAAATACCTTTTTTTTTTTTAATTGATGCCAGATATCATCTCAAAATAACAAGATATTTTTGAAGAGACATCACACGTGAATACTATCTATAATATCTAAGAAATGGAGTTCTCATTTAATAACCATGAAACAAAACATTGATCGCTGTTGATTTATTTACTGGATATAGCTTTGTACGTGTGATTCTGATAGTATAACTAATATTTAAATATGGTGAGAGGATTGGCACATGTATTATTTTTTGAGAAAGAGGAGGAATGAGTTTATTTCTATGAAAAAGGAAATATTCAAAACAAATCAAAGATCTCTGGATTTAAATAAATTTAATAACTGAAAAAAAAACCCTCTTGAGGAAAGCAAGGTTTGAAAAACGACTAAGCTGCCAGGATTGTCATAACAATAAAATGTACACTGTGATTTGTAAAACATAATTCTGACAAATCAAATCCAAGCAATTTGAGGCTTTAAAAGCTTATATAAGCATATGTGCTGTACACCTGTGTAAATATATAAAAAACCAAACTCTAAAGAAACTATTTATTACATGCATGTATACGTGTGTATATTGTTTGAATTTATCTAATCCTTTTCATAATCAGGTACATCGCCAGAAAACATCCAAGATCTCTGTTCGCCCTGACCCAAATGCTGAGTACTACCATTCTCTATCAATTCCCAAGACCCATCTTCTTTTCGTATTAAATGTGAAATAGAGCAAGTACCACAGCGTACAGGATAATTTGCATCTTTTAATAGTGCACGCACTGCACAAATAGCTGAAGCAGCGTGTCCCGCTAACAAGATATGGTTTAAATCCTCTCGTTTGTCCAATTCAGTCATTAATAAATCCAGCCCCTTTTTAACTCGTACATGACATTCATGTGCAGTTTCGATGCCGTTTGGTAGAGGAATGCTGGATTGATGATGTTCGGTATCGAGAACGGGAAATAGGTTTTTTAGTTCGGATAATGAGGCGCAAGGAAGGTAACGTCCATGGGCTTTTCCATACCATTCACTATAAAACAATTAATATATATAAAAGTTCGATTAATGAGGGAGTTGATAAGTGGTCTTACTTTTATCCATTAATATATATTTACATATTCCCCATCTCTAAATATACGCCTTTTTTATTTTATTTATTACTTACGCCACAGAATAGTCTACAAAAAGTGGTATGTTATTCTCCTTTGCTAGTGGATATACTGTTTCTAATACACGATAGAATGGAGATGAAAAGATTGCTTGGATATTCTTGTCTTTTAAGCATGCTGCCACTTCTGCTGCCTGTGTTCTACCTAGTTCTGACAAAGGAGGATCGTTTCTTAGTCCAGTTGGCAATGGGGGATTAGAATTTACCCAATCGTCTCTAAATCCATGTCTTACAACCCAAACTTCTTTAACAACCATTTTATATGTATATATCTTTAATTGAATGAAGAGAAAGAGAAAGAGACAAGATCGTCAAGATAGAGAATACAAATGAAAGACATGAAAAAAAACTCCGTGAAATGGAACAACGTCACACAAGATGTCGTTCAGATAAGTAAGTAGAAAAAATAAAATAAAATAAAACGAGTGATTTTTCAAGTAGATAAAGCATAATATTGATCCATTTTCTTGGTGAACACAAACTCATCCTTTTTTTTTCGCCTGTTAAATGTTTAACAGCATAATAGAAAGAGCATAAGTGAATAGTGAATATTAAATGAAACGTTTCTCTTTTGATTTTTTATTTGTTTGTATCTATAAACATATATAGCATCTGCATATGTATTTATCTTTTCTATTCCAATTGATTCCAAATTTATTAACAACAAAAAAAAACAGAAAAGAAGAGAAGTAACAGAGAAGGAGAAAGAGAGGGAGAGATAGGGAAATATAGGGGGAAAGGTAAAGGGTAAAAGGAAAAAAGAAAATGAAAAAGCAAAAAGCAAAAAAAAAAAAAAAGATGAGGATGAAAATGAAAAATGAAAAAAGTATTACAAGTAGTCATCCATGTAACGACTAGATTCCATTAGATGAAAAGGTTTAGAAGATTGCATATTAGAAGCCTTTCGTTCTACTGGCGTGACAGAGTTCCTATTATAATTGAGTGGATCTACTACAGGATCTGTTGTATCTGCCATATAAGGTGTGGTATCAAGATGATGATTGGTGTTGGTTAAATATGATTGCTGCTGCTGTTGTTGTTGTTGTGGTGGTGGTGGTTGCTGACTTATGATGGGTGAATTATGACCTGCCTTCGTTTGACTACGTAAACTATTTACATTTAGAAAATACACATACACGCATGCACAAGATACAATCAGACAGAAGAGTGAAAAATAAAAAATAAAGTAAAACAAAAGGTAGATGAAAAAGGAAATAGAAAAGGAATAATAACAATAATAATAAACAAGCGAAAAAGAAAGGATAAAAAAAAGAAAACTTACACTCGAGCACTGGATGAACCTGTGGGTGGGCGGAAGTGTGTCCGTTTAACAGAGAAAAGAGGATCAGCAACGTTTGGTTCCACCGAGGTATTCTCATCAGCCAATACCCTCTTTCTCTCGTACTTACCACCAACCTGCTGCTGATTATCTCTTGTCAACATACGTCCTCCTCCTGTGCTTCCATAAGGATAACTAGATATGTAAGGATCCTGATAGGCGGGTACTGAAGGCTGTTGTGTTTGCTGCTGCTGCTGCTGTTGTTGTTGTTGTTGTTGCTGAGAGGTAATAGGTTGAGGCAAACCCGAATGGTGATACGGTGCTTGATGTTGAAGCATTTTTTGCTGCTGTTGATACTGCAGCATCACATCATCTAAACGTTTCGAAGTTTCGGGTGATTTTGTCTCTGTTCGGTAAGGCTGTTGTGTTCGATGACCTGAAGGTGGAAGTGGGGCCACTGCACCAGCTGTACGTCTCTGATTGTTTAGTGTTGCATCAAACATATTACTATAAATAGGTGGGTTATCCATTGGAATTGATTGTTGATGACTTTCTGCTGCTGTTTTTTTTTCTTGCTATTAAAGAAAATAATAATAATAAGTTTATGCTAAATAATAATAATAATAACAACATTAATAATTGCATATATAAAAATTACCATTTTACGAATTGTCCAATCAAAGACATAATCATATTGAAAGCCTTCACGCACAAACAAGTCTCTAAAGAGTTTACGTAGATAGGAATAATCTGGTTTATCATCAAAACGAAGAGATCGTACATAATTGAGGTATATTGCAAACTCTTGATGCAATCCACGGCATAATGCATCTGCGGGTGTAGTCATCTTCTTTTCCATAATCTTGTCATATTTCTCTTTTTTGGTTCTGGCCCGAATACCTTGCCAAGGAAGCTGTCCTCTACAGAAATAAACAAGGATATATCCTAATGATTCCAAATCATCGCGCCGCGACTGTTCAATACCCAAATGAGTATTAACACTAGCATAGCGAGGTGTTCCGGTCAGGTTCTTATTTTCTCTGTAGGGTATATGTACATTGGTCTTTGGGTCTCGGAATCGCTTAGCTAACCCAAAATCAATCATATTGACTTGGTTACCTCTTTTACCAATACCCATTAAAAAATTGTCAGGCTTAATGTCTCGATGGATAAAACCCTTTGAATGAACATATTCTACGCGTGATAACTGTTTAAAATAACAACATCATTATTATTATTACATGATAAATGTCATTAATAGTGAGAGGAGATTTTTTTTTCATATATCTTACCAATTGATCGGCTAAGAGTAATACTGTTTTTAACGTGAAACGGCGTTTACAATAGTTGAATAAATCTTCCATAGAAGGACCCAATAAATCCATCACGAGAACATTAAAATCCCCTTCTCTGCCATACCATCGTACAAAAGGAATACCGACTCCACCAGCTAAAGTCTTGTACACTCTTGCTTCATATTCTAACTGTGGATGAGCTGCTCGAACGCTCTCTAATTTAACTGCAATGTCCTCTCCGCTCATAATGTTAGTGCCTACAATATACTTTGTTTAATCTCTTGCTGCTAGTCTTTATCTCTGTCTTTTTCAGCCTCGCCATCCTCCTTTTTGTCTTGATTCAAAGAAAAAGAAAAAGAAAAACAAAATACCTAAGTAAATTTCACCAAAAGAGCCTGCGCCAATCTTACGGCCAAGCTTATATTTTGTTCCAATAATAATCTCTCTTCCTTCCAACGACATTTTCTAAACAAGATGAGGTTTGGAATGGAGAAGATGATAAAAAAGAAGTATTGTTGAAAGAAAAAAGGAAGAAGAAAAAGATAGGGAAAATTATATAGGTATAAAAATAATAATAACAAGGTTTGGTACTTTTTTTTTTTCTTGTTTATCCAATTAAAAAACGTCACTGTTTTTACTTTTTTTTTCCAGCTTACATTGACAAAAAATGCGGCTGCTATTATCTGATACGAAATATGTATTTACATATATATGTGTAGGTTTTTATGAGTAGATACCCATTATACTCTTTATCTATTCTATATATGATGTAGGCTATACGATATGCAGCATATGACATGACATAGTTGTATAGTGGTATAGTTATATCTCCAACTGTATGTGCCAAACCTTGTGCTATTCTTGGATATAAAAGAGATAATCAGGGTGAGAGTGAAATTTGTGCCTCTCTCTATTGGTTCTCTAATTGGAAAAAAGAAAATAATGACTCTCCTATCCAAATTACTATTTCTTTATTTGTTGCCAATAATGAATAAAATACACCTATAGATATCCATATTTATATATATGATGACTATACATTTATATGATAGGATATATGATATCTTCTTAGCCTATGCTTTTTTTTCCATTAGAACACCTATTCGGATAAATAAATGATCTAATTACTACCTATTACTCTATCTGGTTATACCATAATAAGTGTATTAAATGTTGTCAAAGAAAAAAAAAGATACACACACGCACATAGACTGCCTAAAATTGGACCCGGACGTTAATTACAGTGCTTTGCGTTTAAAAATATAAAAATTGGGGGGACCAACCAGGACATCTAGCCACCATCAAGTCGCTTCATACGCTAGAAAGCATTAGTGATGATTCGATGTTAGAGGATGAAAATGAAAATCTGTTTAATGCCACCTTCGATCTTTCAATGGAGGAAAGTGATCTTGGGTTGGTTCATAATCCCAATATTGTATGGATTCCTACAAAATACAAGCCAAACCAGGTCGTATACTTCATTAGTTTGATACAAAACGGAAAATCGAAAATAAAAGACGTTGTCAAAGGGGCCTGTATCGAAGCTTCGACAGCATATAAGTTCAATAAACAATGTAAAATAAATGAACAACGAGTTCTACCTTGTTATATTCCTGTATCAGAAGTTTGTCCTAAGCAGAATAATATCAAGTTCCGATTATTATGTTTTTAAACGCAAAACACTGTATGGATAAGTTTTGATCTGTAAAATGAAACAATTATTAAAGGAGCACTTTATTATAAAACAAAAGGAGAGAGAAAAAGAAGTTAATTTTTTTGTGTGTTGCCAGCATTCATTCTTGTTAGGACTACATTCAGCTCAGACTCGGGAATAACAGGACCAGTACCAGAGCATTTTGCCTTCTTTTTCAACTCTTCACATAATTCATTCATGTCAAATTCATCAAAGTTAGGGTGTTCTGATAGTTTCTCCCATATTTGCGTATAAGGAATAAGCTTAGCGCCAGAAAGTGTAATTGGATCTGGGGTATGATCAAATCGTTTTGTTTCAGGCTGTGCAAAGTTTTCAGGTTCCTCATATGGACTATTAATCGAGTTGAATAAACTATCACGAATAACAGGACTTCTGTGAGGCGATGCAAAAAATGAGGCTGAGTGTGACGTTGTGTTTGTTTTACGATTTACAGAGTCGTCTTCATTTGGCGGTGATAGAGGACTAAAAACATGCTGTTCTCTTACTGCCATCTGTACTGGTTGCTCCTGCTGCTGCTGAATACCTGCCTCGCGTAGCTTATGAATGGATACATCAAACGCCATAGCGGCACCTTTTAATGTATAAATCTCTGCTTCCATTCGTTTCACTTTCTCTTTCAAGCTTTGATTTTCTGATATTAATCCGCTGACTTGTTCCTTATGTTTTGCTTCCATATCTTTCATCTTGAGTTGTAATTCCTTTACAAAACGTTCTTTTCTTTCTCTAAATGCGCGCTGAGCTGCTCGATTCTGTTCTTTACGACGTTCTTTCTGATCGCCGCCGCCAACGCTTCCACCGCTACTATTAGACATTGCATGCTATTGTTTTTTTTGGATAAAAGTAAAAGATGGTAGATCTTAATAAGTGATATTAAAGGCAATATAAATTAATAGAACACACAATCATTTTTACTCACCTGTACATCCATAGGCTCACTTCTTCCGTGAGTACTTTCTAAATAGATGAAATAATTAAAGAAAAAGAAAAAGAAAGATTGTTTTTATTATAATTACTAATCTGATATTTACCTGGACTATCACCTTCATTCTGTTCCGAACTATTATAGCCATCGTTATCTATTAAAAGAATACTTAATAAGGGGTTCATATATAGAAAAGTACATGCATTTTCGTTTTAAACTTACAGAAAGGGGCATTGACCTGATTATTAAAGTCAAAATCGTTTAGATCTTGTTGCCATTGACTCTCTGGTTGAGAAATAATACCAGAGTTAATAATAGAAGAGTTATTTGGAAAGCTTTGCCAATAAAGTGTATTATCCGCCATATTATTTTAACTGCTATTTATTATTTGTCGTTGAACTGTTTTGCTATTAATATTTTTGTTATCTAACTATTCAAGAAAAGAAAGTAAAAGAACGGAAAATGAAAATCCTTTAGGGAACACTCGGTATAAAAACGACCATCCAGGACTGTGAAAACAGTGACCGGAACACCACCGGACACCTGTGATATCCTCTATATATCCTCACAATGACACAGCATCATTGGTTGGAGATAAAAGCATTGACAGAAGTATATATATAGCATTGTATACTGTTGTTTCACTGAGATGATTGGCTCTTAACTAGAGAGAAATGCATATATAATTCTTTCAGTATATGGGCGTCATCTTTTAATTTAAAAGGAGGTCATCGATCTCTGTTGTAGAGATGTTGTCTTTTTAAAATTACCAAACATAGGAATTTTCAAAGTTGATTTATTACTAAATTAGAAAATGGACCGGGTGTATGCACTCCATGAGTCCGAGATAAAAAAAAAACATGAGACAAGGGGTAGATAGATATATGCATCAATAATGAAAGTCTCTTTTTCTTTTCTGTTTTTTTGATATATGCGCTAGGTGGTATCAAGATAGTTCCATATTATCAATATTTAATTACTACTGTTTCATCCAAAATGAGTTTTCTTTATATCCCATCGAGAGATGTATATCTTGAAAAAATAGACCATGATAGAAGTGTATATTTTTGATTCAAAGACCGAATTTGTTCTCTCTCTGAATATTTTAATCGCAGTTACTCAGAAGTCTACCAGAACTACATTTCTAGCATTATGTTAAGTCTACTAAGGCTCCTTTTGTTTTAGAGAGCTTTTAGTCCAGCCATGTTAATGTTGGTACATGAAACACATATACATGTATCTTATAATCATTCATGACGCTGATCTGTGTACCACCATTTCTTCAAAGTTAAACAACATATTAAATATATATAAAATGGACATAAAGACACGATCGCTACATGTATATAATTGCAATAGGACATTGATGCATACACCATAATTGACATCGAAGATCAATATTATTGTGATGCTCATGTTAGTTAACATGTAGATATCAATACTGGTTGCTAAATTAAAGTATATATATTCCAGTACTATGAGAATTCGGTCAGTCTATGCTTACACTATATTAATTTCTTTAATATAATGTATTCGTATAGGTGTATATAACTAGATTATATTTCTAGCGCGTATATTATATATAGTTTGCGAGAATAAAAGGAAAAATGTTCGCTTCTCCTCTTATATTATCTAACTATGTAGAATGTTCCTGGTGCATAGAAAGAGTGCGATAGTTTACAATATTTAAAAGACTGCTTCTATCACTGGATGCAATATGTTAAAAATATTGTAAGTATATACTCTGCAGTATCTCCTAATAAAGTCGAATGATTTTTAAACCTAGCTATAGGTCTTAGAGTTGCCTTAAGCATAGGTACATTTATGAAGGCAATGCTGGCGATATTTCTAGAATTCCCAGTGGTCAAGTCATGACTCAAATGGCGACTTCAGCCAACAGATACCAGTATGTTTTTTTTTGCCGCAGCAGCAAACAAATCTCTCGCATCCTCAATCAAAGAGAGAGGTCATCAAATGGTGCTGAGTCTTGCCCTCATAATTGGTATATTTGAACTTGTGTTTCTATAATTTTATATCCAATTGAAACAAAATGTTATATTCAGCTTAAAAGATGGACATAATACAAGACTGTATATCTACTTGTTCAAAAAATGAGAAGAATAAACTTTCTTCCTTACTTTAGTCCTCCGCTAATTTCACAAATGGATGTATAAAAGAAATGGTGAAAATAGTAAGGCGTGAACATTAAACGTGGGAGGAATAATGTTTTTCCATATAATAGACTCTATATCCACTCTTCAGATTTTCAAAAAGGTGACATTAGTAAGGGATCACTGTAATTATAAAATACGAAAGAGAGCTTATGGAAATAGACTATGGCACTATCACAGCGGCAGGAAATTTGAGTGATTTCTGTAACTTAATAATATTTCTACAGTCAGTCTACAGGCCAAATTACGGTAAATTTGGTGGACGAAAATAGAAAGCATTTACTAAAACTTTGGTTTTTGATGATTACATTGTTTCTATTGACCAAATTGCTGTAAATATGCGAAAATACAGTCTTAATTACAGACATTGTATGTTCTCTACAAGTATTAGCTGTCCTACAGACATTTTCTATAGAGAAAAGAATGGAGATTTTTTTTTCTGTAGAACTACAGTAGTTCTACAAACAAATTACTCTTTCTACAGGCAAATCTATATTTTGGCAAAAAACAGAAATGTTACAAACAGGCCCGCCACTGTTTATCGATGGTTCAGATCCAATTAAGTTACATGAGTACTGTACAGACTTGGCAACTGAACAAGGAGAGCTACTAAACGATAAAAACTTGATTTCCTGGTCTTCTTTAAGTGCAATGATAAATCATGGAAGTGTTTCAGGGAGATTTGCTACCAGATTTTATGTATATTAATCAGATTCTAACTTTAGCGGAGATTGTCAAACAAAATCAGCAGCGTTACTAGTAATATGTTATTTCTAAGGCTTCAAGATCTCAAACAAAACAAAAAAAAACATCATACTGAGAGAATTCAGCATGGGCCAAGGATAATAAAATAAATATTTTATAAAGATATTAAATTATTTGACTTTTAATCAAGCGTGGCCTTATTTTATTTATAGATTGGTGCTTTTTTTAATGAAGAAGACCAAATAATTCCTGTTAAATCAATTCTAAATGTATTGAAGCGTTTAAAGCTAAAGTATCAAAAGCCCCAAGGAAGAAACACAAACCAGACAAGTTTATGTGAACTATGGGATTATAGACTTCGTTTTATATGTGCAAGTTAATGCAACAATCGAATTGTTTGGTAAAAATGATCTTGATAAATCGAAAAAGTTCTTTGAAAAAGATGTTGACTTTTTGGCTCCAAAAGAAAATAAAAATGTTGCAGACTGTAATACTGTATATGAATACTTTAAAAATCTACTTCGAAAAGATAGAGCATAAATAAAAGAAGAAGAAGTAAGGGCTGAGTTAAAGAAAGATGATAGTGATTACATGTGTAAGAAAAGAACACTGAAGAACATTCACATTTACAGAAAACAAATACGAAATAAAATCAATCAACTGGAAATTAATCAAATAGAAATCAATCAAAAAGAGTACAGTTATATTATTGATTTTTTTTAGCGAAATATACACGAATACATTTAAATCCAAAAATAATTTATGGATCTATAATTGAGGAGAAACCAAACTAAAAGCATCCAGGGTAGGAGAAAACTTAGCCAAATACGACAATGAAAGAATACCTATTGGAGTATCTATCGACTGTATTTTAAATTTGACATTGATCGATACCGATCTGATGTAGTAGAAGTTTCTGGTCCTAACCACAAAACAGAATGTGACCATTTCATCAAAGATAGACTTAAAATTGCAAATAATTATGATATCAACAATTCACAAGAAGTTAATTGTTAACAAGATCAACAAGCCCAAGCTGCTTGGTCTCCAAGTATACCACAATCACATGTATCTATACGTGTTAGATATACCTCTACTTAACGTATTTTTCTTTCATGAAATATTGTCTTTTGACATTCCGATGTCACATACACTCTTGGCAAAAGATCCTCCTTGTTTCTTGAAGAAGATGAATTATGTCCTATTATATACGATTTTAGCTGAAGGTGCTCTTGAAAAATACAGTCTTGACGTCAGCTACGATGTTGATAGTTCGACGCCATATAGCCTAATGTTTTCTTCATACTTGTCTCCACAAAAATGCGAGAGAAAGAACAATAATCCAAATCCAAAAAAAAAGTAAGACTCAGAATACTCAGGATCAGTTCGATTCTCTTTATTATCATCATCTAATTATTTATTTTATGTTAATACTCATATTAATGCTCGGATTCATGTGAATACATTATCCAACTGTAAAACAATTGTATCCAAATTACTTCAAACTATTGTATGAAAGTTATAACGATCAAATACAAACACTGCTTTGAATTAAATTCATGTTAAATGGGCCAATTTGATTGATGGTGTCATTGACTTATACCAAGCTATAGTTAGTGACTATTTAAAACAGTGAAATATACTATTCTAAATAAATAAACAAATAATTTTTACCATGCTTCAATAATGGTGATCCTCTCTGTGATTACTAACCAACTCTGGGATAGTCTATTAAAATGAATCAGATTCTTTTCTTAAGTTTTGTATATATATTTTATAAAAGTTTAAAACGAAAAGAATAAGTATCTCTACATAACTACAATATACATGAATGCAAGACTGTTGATTGTTTTCAGCAACCCTAATAATGACCATAATAATAATAATAATGAAAAGGTTTTCTTATTACTATCAAGAAAAAAAAAACCAAAGTGAGATTGAAGTTACTATACCTAGGTCTCTACACAAAAATCCTAGATTTGTAAAGCAAATAAATATATCGGTTAAATATCAAATATATAGTTCGCATATCTTTCTTAACACACAAAACTATTCTATGCTATGCTTGAATCTCTTTTTATTTAAAGGCAGGGCTCAACAGCATATTGAGAGAAAACATACTGGTTTGAAAACAAAATGTGATGAAGAAGTTTAAAATAAGACTAAGTTATAATAAAAGAAGGTATGGAGTTATATATTAAGGTATTACTAATATCTAGCACAACAGTTGTTGAAGAGCATATCAATAATATAGCAGATATATAAATGTATTATCGTGTTTTTTATCATAATGTTTTCTTTTTTAGAGAAATATAAATAAATAGATATAGGTAAATATATGTCTAGTTTATAATCACGAGTTTACAACAGAAAAAGAAAAGCGACTACCATTTACTTATTTACCAAGAGACAATATAAGGCCTCAAAGATAGAAGTTAACAAAAGACTAAAAGCAGAAATTATTGAGAATAAAGAAGAAGAGAATCTCAGTGACAATAAAAAAGAAGAAATAGTGGTATGTAAGAGCTCAAGGAATGCTGGACTAGACTCAGTAAATATGATAAATCCACAAGTGATTGTAAATATAATACTCAACAATGAGGTTCCTTTCGATAACAAGGTACGTTTCATCACATCCCACAAGATGTCACTGTACTCACAAGAACATGGTTAAGAGTATATCAACATTTTTCGATCATATCGTGCCTGTTTCAACATCTTCATTGAAAAAAAAAAGAAAAGAAAAGAAAAACATGGAAGATTAGCGGCATCCAAGCAACATGTGACTTGATGAATGACACGAAATAGAACTTCACAGATAAACAAGTTAAAACATAGTCTTTCGTAGCTTGAACCTGTCAAATGAAGAGAATGTCATATTTATCTTACATCATAAACAAACAAACAAATAAAAACAAACAAACAGTGTAATGGACTATCGATTAATGTCATTTGTAAAATGAAATCATTTTAATAAACTACTACATTTTTCAAGGGATGACCATTAATAAAGGAGGTCATTTCTATACCTTTCACAAAGTTTGATGTAAAGATCATTTGACTTAGTTAGAAGATACAAACAGATTAATAATAACAAGTTTACTACTGCCTTCACCATGTATACGTTATTACTCTTCTTGGAACTGTGTTAAGCTTTATTTACACTTTTGATATTAAGGTTCTGTTTTGCTTTTTCTTGTTTAGGGAGAGAAAATTGACTCAAGGAAAAAAAAAAAGAAGTTTATTATTATTATTATTATTATTATTATTATTAGTGTTGATATTATAAGTAATTATTGTTAAGAAAGAAAGAGAAAAAGGTATATATTATATTATACTATATTATATTATATTGTATTATGTGCAAAACAAAAATAAAACGTATATTATTTTGCTCGACCAAGGCGTTCAGAAGCCCTTGAATGTAATTGCAATATGTTCGTGTTTGATGTAGGGGCACCGCCTAAAGCACCGCCCGCACCACCGACACCACCCGCTCCACTCACACCTGAAATGTGACTTGTGTTCTCGAAGGATTCAGATGATGAGACCGATTGTGACTTCTGAAGTGGATAATTGTTGTTACTGATAGTTGCATTCTCAAGTATTGAGGAGAGTTGACGACCTGGTGAGTTGTGGTGATATTGATGATGATGTTGTTGAGGCTGTGGTGTGGTTGGTGTTGAAGAGGATATGATTTTATTATTAGGACTAACGTTACTGTTGTTGCTGCTGCTGCTATTAACGTTACTATTGCTATTGTTGTTACTCGAATCGTCTGCTTCTTCCTCTTTTTTAGCTCTTCTGATGGCAACAACAAGTGCATTTAACCATGAGTCCATATCATTTTCTGTTGGAGCACAAAGGACATAACTTCTCTTTGGAATTATGATTTTGAAACAGAATTGTTTGCTTTTACTAACAGGATCGATCTCTAACGAGTCCATGATGTGAACTAATGGAATGATTCGATGAGGAGAATATTCCTATAATTAAATTAATAATAATATTGTCTATTATTAGTAAACTGTTCGACTTAAATATTTCTAGATTTTTCATACCTTGTCATCTTCATAATAGGCAAGTGAATCAGTTCGTAGTACAAACCAACGTTTTCTCCAACCCTAAAAAAAGATAATGCAAGTATTTTTTTAATAAATTAATAAAAAAAAAAAAGGTAGTACAATCTAATAATAATATTAATAATATACCTTGTTTCTGCCTAATTTCAAAAGATAGCCTTCGATCAATACTCTGTTTCGACTTTCTTCGAGTTGTACATTTGCTTTACTCACGCTGTATTCCTCATCGTCCTCTGAGCTTGCAAGACCGTCGACAGTGCACATTTGAGCGGTATGATCTGACACAGGTGACAGTGGATATGTATGACCTAGAGCATATTCACCGAGCGGAGTTCCAGTTGAAGAGGAATGATTTGGACTTGATGCGTTTTGTTTCTTTGTTGGAATATCCATTGGAGGAACTGTTGATGTATTAATTGTCATTGCTGTTTGATGGTCGTTTGTAGTACTTGATCGGCGTCTTTGCTGTTGTTGATTAGCAATATGATTAGATTTGTAAGAAGTGATGAGATCCTTTGCAAATTCCTGATCGCGACTGATCGAATTTGTATCATCCTCGTCATCAGCAACATCACACAAGCGTTGTTCCTCCTTTGCCTGATTCAAGACCCTAAACCAATCATCCATATCCTGTTGATCATTTGCCTGTACATAATAAACACGTTTTGGCGTAACAAAGGCAAAAACGTATTTATACTTGTTCTTGGACGTCACTTGCACTACTTTATGGATCTCGTGTAGATCAATGATTCGCAATAATTTATATTCCTTTATTTAATTTATTTAATTATTAATTTAGTCATTTAGTTAGTTAATTTACTGATCGTAATAGAGGTAATAAAAGTAAGAACCTACCTTTTTATCCTTATACATGGCTAATTTGGTACTTCTTAAAACAAACCAGCGTTTTTTCCACGTCTAAAATAATATTTAATATTAAAGACTATTTTTGTTTTATTCTAATTTATTTTTACCCACCCTTCTTTTTTCTCCTTTTTTTAATAAATAGCCTGCTTTCAACACTTTTTCACTTGAAAGTAATTCTAAGGCTTCTGCTGACATTGGCTCAGTGCCTGGCTCATCGTCATCTCCATCTGAAATATACTTTTGTAAGTTTCCAATATCGTCGTCTTCGTCTTCACTTAAAGCAATACGAGCATTCTTTGAGGTAAGAGAAGGGCCTGACTAAAGGTTTTTGTTTTGTTATTTTAATGCTAATTATTACTAATTTATTAAATAAATAAACAATTTACACTTGGGTTCTTTAATATTGATACAGGAATTGTTGTCGTTGCTGCTGTTTTTTTATTATTGCTGCTATTAGTTGGACTAGACATGATGAATTGTTGATAGGGAAAAACAAAGAAAAAGAGAAAAAGAGAAAAGAAGAAAAAAGAAGAGAAGAAAAAAGAAACGAAAAAGTAAAAGAAGAAAAAAAGACTCACTTGTTATTTTTTTTTATGTTTATACTTTTTCTATTTTGAGTCACAAACTTGGGTACAGCAACTTGTTTTTACACACACACACGGATTAAACCAATGAGGGTCTTATATTTTTTATTAGTATTGGATCTTCAAAAACAAGTTACACGGACATGCCCCTATTTTAGGATTAAAAGGGAGTTTCTTGCTTCACGTGGGTATTGTCATATTTATAACTTGTTCTATAACAAGAAAAAAACAAGGACAAGAGGTAGTAGAACCAAAACAAGGAGGAAGAAGGATATGATGGATACAAATGCAGCATTTTTTATTGATTCGAAATCAGTTCGTCCCCCATTCCAATACCAGAAACAAATCAATAAAGTCAGATAGCCAATCTCTGTTTCTTCTATTCGATCTGCATTAGTTCTAAAAGGTTAGTTTCTATTCAAGTCACGCCACATTTTATAGTATAATATATATCTTCTAGAGTGAAATAGGAGATTTTATCTGTTTTTTAAAGAAAAGCGTCATTTTTATTTTTATTTTTATTTCTTAATTTTTTTTAATATGAAAAAATGATCGCCATTCATAATGCTGTAGCTGAGAAAGGCACGTTATTTTTTGTCATACCTTATACTCTATTCGTACTAAATACAGGTAATGTTGACAACAATAATAATTTTTGTAATATGTTGTCAACGTTGTTAACATAATGTTACAATATATCATTATTTTTGTATATATTAAACTATAATGTATGCTTCTCCTTTATTAATAGGCGTATTGACCATATTCTTTTTACTATTTTCGTATTTTATTTATTTGTTTTCTTTTTTTGTCCATGAATTTCTGTTGGTCATTTGGGAGGTATATTTTTATATATTTATTTGTTTATAATGGATATCTATATATTAACCACTAAGCGTAGTAGTTATTTTTAAATCAGGTAACTAAGCCCAAGACTACTGTTAAAGTGGCTTGGAACATCATTAAACTTACATCGCTGTTGATTGTACTCCAAAAAAAAAGTGTTGTTATTTATATAGCTCTCAAGTAAAATATATGTTTTTTTCTAAAAAAGGAGAATGGCCGTTTAAGTATTTTTTACAGGCCATACACCAATAGTCAACCCATTGTTTTTTTTTTTAAAAAAAAGAAGAAACCTTTTGACTTTCACCCGAAAACTGGTTTGATCAACAAATTATACATTATATTCTACTTTCAAATCCCAGTCGTACTTATTACTGATTTTTTTTCTTATTTTAGACCAGAACATTTTAAACAGTTAGATTTTAGAGTACTAAGATCGACTATTCTATCGATTATTGAATCAATGCCATATACTTCAATACTTAAAATATCCAGCCAGACTATAGTGGTACCATATTGGTTATTTTGATAAATATGATCAAATATACACATATAACTAAATAATATTGTTAGTACATATGATAAATATAATTTACATGACTCTCCAGATAAGAATTACCAGTAAAAGAGTACTTACTCCTCCTCCAACAATCGTCTTGTATTATTTACCTTTAACAGCTGCTGCTGTTGTATAAAAGGAATACCGTTATAGCGGCATTAAAAAATCACCAAGTACTCAATAAATCTTCATGCCTTTGTAAAATATGTCCACACGTTCTAGTCAATTTGTGACCCTAGACTTCATTCTCTCAGTATAATACTCGTTCTGTTTTTGGGAGTGTGCTATTGAAAAGCCTGAGTTAGAGCGTTCAAAACCGGTTTCATCATTGTCAATGATAAAGTGATGGATTGGCCATATCAATGAAAAACAGTGAGCATTTATATATATTTTAATAAGATAAAACTGTTTCATTGATAACGATAATATATTGATCATTTAATCAATGTGAATGTTATTTTTTTTAATTACCTCTCTCAAAATGGCTTCCTCTTTTTTTAAAACGACAAATACTTCGTTACCTAAGAAAAATCTTATTTACTATAAACGCTTTCAAGATAGCGTGTTATTTAGTATTATTAGTTTTTAAGAATTATTTTTATAGTACAGAAAATCGATTTGCGTTTATATTTTTTTTTGTTATTAAAACAAACTGGCAACATCTGTCGAAGAACCTTTATCGAGTTAGGCTTTGATTCATTGAACCCGGCCGTAAATCATATTTACAGTCTCTCCATGTTAAAAAAGACTTGTGTTAACTGAGGAGAAGGCATATAAGCATCTCAAAATTGGATATAACATGAGCGTTATACTTGTATTTATTTCTGGTGTACATACTAATATATGAAGTAATATTCATGTAGTAAGGAGAAAGAAAATGATACCGAATCAAGTGTTTGAACACTTATGTCAAAATATTGTATTGACAATGATAATATTATATAATACGTCTTTTATTAATAAGTGTGATATCATGTGAAAAAGAATAACAGTTCAAAATGTTCACCCTTTATTTTATAATGATCGCTACAAAAATATTTGAAGCATGTCCTGCAAATATTAATACATCATCATATTAATATATGCAGAAGTTTTACAAAATCATTCGAAGAGAGTTTCAGTAATCTTCTAGGAAAGCAGAGTGCTCGCCTGTTTTTTTGAATTAATTGCTTATTTTATTGGCTTATAGAAGTTTCTAATATTATATAAGATATCGTATACGCTTAGCCTAGGCATATATTTGATTCAGCCCGATGAAGAAGCAGTAGTCTTAATAAATTTAATCACAGAATCTTAGATCTGCGTATAAGTGAATATCGACTGCAAGACTGTAAACCTAAAAAAATACATTAGCAGGTGACGCGGAAAATCACTTTTCCAAAAAAAAACATAGTGGCGGAGTTTTGACTCTGTCTACTCAACAGCTATGGATCGAGTGCGTGTGAATGACATCCTGTGACCTTTTATTACAGCGCGTTTATTTAACATCTTATCTCATATTCTCTTTTCTCTTTTTCTTTTTTAATTCTCACTTTTTTTTTTAACCATATCAACTAAACATTAAAAACACATAAAATATAAAAAGATTTTAAAAAAATAAAAAATAAAATGACAATTTATGGGCATCGTCATAGTGATCATGCATCACATTCACATAGCCCAGCGGTAGATAATGCGCCAAAGGTACCTAAAAACATCACCCAATCTAGGGTTAATAACTTCTTGGCAGACGCAGGTCAGTTCTATGGTATGGGCATTCATCGAAACCTGTGGGAAAATCGTCATAGCGGTTCACCTCATGTAACACTTCAGGTTTACAGTGTGCCCAAATTAGAGGTAGAAAATAAGAACAAATGATATCATAAACAAGAAAATCTAATTGTATTCTTGAATTTTTGATTTAATAGCGTATAACTTTCGAAGTAATATTAATAAATCATTAAAAAAAAAAAAAGAAGATAGAAAAAGAATGCAAATATTTCTAAACATTTTCTTTTGCATGAAATTAGGATGCTGTTGCACAAGAATTTAAAGATTTTAAAATTGGTGACCATAACTTTGGACCCAGTTGGTCTACACACTGGTTCAAGGTGACAGCCGTAATCAGTAAAGAGTTACATAGTAAAATAGTTGTGTTTCAATGGGATATGGGCTGTGAAGGCATGATATGGAGCAAAGATGGTGTTCCCTTACAAGGTCTTACTGGAGGCTGTAAGTTTAATAATAATAATATTATTATTAGCAGTTTTTCCCCCTTTCTTTTTTATTGCTATATATTTACTTTTTATATTTCTATCTCTAAATATCTATTAGCTGACCAAGCTAGACATGAATATGTTTTAACAAACAAGGCAAAGGAAGGAGAGAAATTTGAGTTCTATGTCGAAGCAGCATGTAATGGCATGTTTGGCGTTGGTGCGAATGATGCCATGGTAGCAGATCCAAACCGTTACTTTAACTTGGATAAAGCTGACCTGGTAGTACCTAATCAACCAATACAGGACCTTTATCACGATTTAACGTAATTACCTTTGTTTATTCTATAAACGCGTATAAATTTCTAATTTTTTATTTTAGTGTCATTCGTGGTATAGCTTATGATACCGTAGAAGACAGTGCTCGTGCTAGAAAAGCATTGTGGGTCACCAATGAAGTCATTAATAATTTTATTGGTGATGATTCTGAGGCGATCAAGAAATGCAAAGAAATCACAGATAGTTTTTTGAATGAAGGGAATGGGGCTGGACAACATCAGGTCACAGCTATTGGAAACTGTCATATTGGTAAAGATCTAAATAATGTAGCAAATATATACATAGATTTATTTATTGTATATGTTATAGATACTGCTTGGCTTTGGCCATACGATGAAACAAAGCGCAAAATTGCAAGATCTTGGTCTACTCAATTAAACTTGATTGAAAGATATCCAGAATATGTTTTCACTGGTTCTCAGGTAACAAATTGTTTATAAATGCTATAAATATTGTAAACTTTACTTTTTGGTTGACTTATTTATTTATTTGTTTGTTTGTTTAGTGTCAACAATATGAATGGCTAGAGGAACTTTATCCTCCTGTCTTTGAAAAGATTAAAAAAATTGAAAAGACAGGACAATGGGAAATCATTGGCGGTGTAAGTTTTTGTTATTATTAAGTTATTAGTAATGAATAGATATATATTAACATCTATTATATAATACCAATTATAATAGAGTTGGGTAGAGCATGGTAAGTTAAATAAAATGTTACATATCTTAAGTTTAATTGATTAAATAATGATGCTATGCTTTAGATACAAATATGCCTGTACGTATTAATTAATTCCCACATACGTATATACACATACGTACGTACTCAATAACTATATTTTTATGTTTTTATATAGTCAGGAGAATCTTTATGTAGACAAATGCTTTTAGGGTAAATATAGAAAATGTCAATGTCAATTAATTGCTATCTTTGTGTGCTAATCTCTTCCTTTAGTCAAAGATTTTTTGAAAAGCATTTTGGAAAGAGAACCAAAGTATTTTGGTTACCTGATTCATTTGGTAGTAATAATTTGATACGTATATTTGTTTGTATTTATTTATATTTGTTTGTTTTATGATTCAAAAAAACAAAAACAAAATAGGATACTCTGCTCAACTTCCTCAGGTTTTAAGACAATCTGGCTGTGATTATTTCTTTACACAGAAATTATCATGGAATAATATTAACAAATTCCCATTGTCTACGTTTTGGTGGACTGGTATTGATGATACTAAAATCTTGGCTCATCTGACGCCTGCAGAAACGTAAGAAGAAATGTTTTATTTATATTATGTATATATATGTATTATGAAAAGTTAATTTTTTATATATATCTATATCAGCTATACTGCATCTGTAACAGCCAGTGAAGTTTATCGATGGTATTTGTTATTATCACTATTATTATATTTACATATATTTATACTGATGGATATATCTACTAATTAGTGCTAAGAATCATCGTGATGTTGAAAGTTCAAATGAAAGTCTGCTTGTTTACGGGTAACGCATAATATACATTCATACATACACACACACACATGAAAGGAAAAAATAGCTAGTTCATTTTTAACTTCATGTTATTATAGTCACGGCGATGGAGGTGGAGGACCAACACCTGAAATGCTTGAACGACTTAAGCGTATGAAAGATGTGGTATGTTTATCCAGTTAATATTGATGTTACATTATTCTTAAAATCAAATAAACATATTAGGATGGTCTTCCAAAAGTTAAAACCGGAAGTGCAACCAAGTTTTTTGAAAATCTTGAGAAAAACTCTGAGCGTTTACAATCCTACAAAGGAGAATTGGTAAATAATATTTATATATGTATATATGACTAGCAATCTAATTAATTTTTTTTTTCATATGTATCTAGTATCTTGAGTTCCATCGTGGTACGTATACCACTCAAGCACTTGTAAAACGTGGAAACAGAAAGAGTGAAGTACTTATAAGAGATGTCGAGTTTTTGGCAACTGCTGCCAAATTATATTCAAACATGTTTAATTCGAAATATAGGTAACCATTCCCGCGCTTTATTTTATAAATATACATAACTCTTATGTACGTTATTAGTTATCCTCAAGATGAAGTAACCCGATTATGGAAGCTGATTTGTCTTAATCAGTTCCATGATTGTTTACCTGGATCAGCGATTAACATTGCGTATATTGATGTTCACAAGGTATATGTTAAAATCAGCATTGAACCGTATATGTGTATACCCAACAAGTATTAATTTATATATATAGTTCCACAGAGAAGCTATATCTGAATCTCTTACACTACGACACAAGGCACAGGATATACTGATTGCTGCTAATCGCTCATTCAATGAGCAAAATAACAGTGATAGTACTTCTGAAAGAGGCGTGTTTGTATTTAATACACTTCCATGGAGTCGTTCTGAAGTTATTGAATTACCTGAGAAGGACTCGAAGTGGAAGAACCAGCAGCAAACTAAGGATGGTCATGAATTTGCATTAGGTTTGGGTTAGCTTTTCCAGTTTTTTTTTCAATATATTTAATCCACTTTTATTTTTATTTTTCTTATCATTACTATTATTATTAATTTTAATAATGAATTAGTCCAAAGTGTTCCTGGATTGGGCGTATCAGGTTTCGCTGAATCTGATATTCCAAATGTCCCTGATTCTAGAAGTGCAAAAGGTAAACAATAACAATAATAATAAAAAGAGATTATAAAAGAACGTGCCTAAAATATATCTATTTGATACTTATTATAGCTTATACTTCGGGCTCTAATAATTTCGTACTTGAAAATCCAAAGTTGAAAGCTACATTTAACTCCAATGGTCAACTTATTGAACTTTTGGATAAATCATCCAACAGGTAAATCCAATTTGACTTTCATATTTTAATTAATTTCAAAACATTAACTAATAATGCTATTATTTACATAGAGGAGACCTTGTTGCTGAAGGTACACGTGGAAATATTCTTCAACTGTATGAAGATGTGGTATGTTTTATCCCAATTTGTATAAAAGTGTGCATTTATTTTAATTATTTGTATATCTATAGCCAACTTACTGGGATGCGTGGGATACTGAGATTTACCACTTGCAAAAGTATGTCGATCTCGAAGGACAAGAAAATATAAAGGTATATATGTGTATATGTTTTATTTGTTTATTTAAGATGTGCTAACTTAATTATTTATATGTAGATTATTTCAGAAGGCCCATTGAAAGCAGAACTGGAATTTACTCACAAGATATCAGATGTTAGCTCCATCAAACAAGTTATTAGCCTTACATGTGTTGGAGAAAGAATTGAGTTTGATAACTTTGTTGAATGGCATGAGAGTCATCAATTCTTGGTAAGAAAAGAAAAGATTCAAATAACGGTACAAATCGATTTTTATTCTAAAAACAATCTCTTTATATACATAGAAAGTGGAATTCAATTGGGATATCGTCACAGATTATGTAACTTATAAAATCCACTTTTATTTGAAGAATATATAACTCATATATTTTTGACTTATATAGGCAACTTACGATATCCAATATGGTGTTGTACGTCGACCTACACATTATAACACAACTATCGATTCTGCTAAATTTGAAGTAAGTTTATATTCATATATATATATATAAAAGAAGAAATGATTGATATAAAAGTACACAGGTGTGTGGTCATAAATTTGCAGATTTATCAGAATCCAATTATGGTGTTGCTTTGTTGAATGATTGTAAATATGGTTATGCCACTCATGGAAAAACTCAGAGACTTTCCTTACTCCGTTCACCAAAGGGACCAGATGAGGTCGCCGATATGGGTAAAATATGGAAATAGACTTTTATAAATATAAGAATATTAATTTATGATATGATATATACATTTAGGTCAACATCAATTCAGATACGCAGTGTATCCTCATAATGGCCATTTCAACTCTTCAAGAACGATGCAGGCTGCACTTGAATTCAATATTCCTCTTTCCGTTCGGTAATATATATACATGCAAATATATAAAAGTTCAATGCTAATTTATATACCATTATTTATAATCTTTTTTATAGTCACGCAAAGAAAGGTGAAATCCAAAGTGGGCAGATATTTGGCTCACTTTTTGAGGTTAAGGGGTCGGATCAAATCATTATCGATACCATCAAATTGGCAGAAGATGATGAAGGAAATGGAAAACATGTTATACTACGTCTTTACGAAGCGTATGGTGGTAAATCTG
>VCJD01000117.1:0-11306 GCA_024140245.1 Backusella tuberculispora | reverse complement strand
AAAAAAAAAAAAATGGCAATTGTATACTTATGCTATAATGTAGTACGGGCCTTTTCCTGAATTCTGGTTCAAGTATTGCCGAGGTAAAACCTTTTGTTCCCCTACATTTTTTTTTAAAAAAACATATATCTAATGGCTCATAATAATTTTTGTAGGCTGGTCCTGCTGGTGCTCTTATTGGTTATTGTATCAGTATGTATTTGATATATGCCATTTTTTTTTATGTGTTTGACTAACTTTTCTTTTATGATTACATAGTTGGCTTTATGGTATATATAGATAAACGATTTTTAAATATACGAAATATAGTATATTTATTAATTATTTTTATTAAAAAAAAAAAGGTATATTGTATTATGACATGTTTGGGTGAGATGGCGACATTTATGCCTGGTAATGTATACATAATACAAGAAGAAAAAACCTGGTCTCACGTATGACATTATCTAATCTCCTTTTTTTTTTTTATTTGAAGTGTCTGGATCATTTAATCACTACGCAGCTCGATTTGTCGAACCATCTTTGGGCTTTGCATTAGGAGTCAACTATTGGTAAAGTAACATATGCACCGATATATATGTATGTAATAGTATATTGACGTTATAATTTATTTTTAGGTTTTGTGTAAGATCATATATATATACATATTAATATTAAAAATAGAAGTTTATTCAGTTACTAACACATAATTAAATATAAATCATACAATATACAATATACTATATACAAATTAATTAGTGGGTACGTATATGTTATATCGAATAAATAAGCATATAGAATTCTTTTTTTGCTTATTGTATTATATTATTTTAGACTGTTTCAATTGCTACCGAAATTGCTGCAGCTGCCACTATTATTAACTTTTGGAAATCTGTCATGCCAGATGTAGCCTGGTCATGTATTTTCTTGGTTCTTATGATCGTTATTAATCTTTTAAGTGTCAGAATCTATGGTGAACTTGAATATTGGTTTGCTATCTTTAAGATTTTGATTGTCATTGTCTTTATTATTATTGGTAAATACTATTAATTCTATAAAAGGAGAAACGTCATGGTATTCATATATGTATTCTTTTTATAGCTATTCTTGTTACGTCTGGTGCTTTGGGTGGAAAGACCATCGGTTTTGAGTAAGTTTTATAAAAAAAATATGACCTGAATCAAAGCAAAAATTATTCATATAATAACTTTTTTCTTTGATATATTTCTTTAGTTACTGGAAAGAACCTGGAGCTTTTGCTAATGGTGGTATTGGTACAGTTAGTGTACTTCTTTCAGCTGGTTATTCTTTTATGGGTGCAGAAATTGGTAATATTTAATTATTAAGAAGATAAAAACAAAAATGACTTGACTCACATATATTATCATATATAGTTGGTATCACTGCAGGAGAAGCCAAAAACCCTACAAAGACTGTTCCCCGTGCAATCAGAAACACCTTTTGGCGCATTCTTTTCTTTTACATCGTCACCATGTTTTTATTAGGAATGTGTATTCCATATACTGATTCTCGTTTATCTTCTTCTGATGGTACTTCAGCTACTGCTTCTTTTACCTTGGTATTTAAACTGGCAGGTATTGAAACTGGTGCTCACGTCATTAATGCAGTGACACTTACTAGGTAAGCCATTAATAACTTTATAAATATATTATATGTATATCAACTAAAGCTTGAAAAAAAAATCCTGTTTATATATAGTGTTTTGTCTGCAGCAAATTCATCCTTATATACATCAGCACGTACCATTTTAGGTCTTTCTCGTGATGGAAACTTGCCTAAATTCTTTGGTCGTGTTAATCGTTATGGTGCACCTTGGGTGTAAGTATTATATCTTTTTACACAAATATAAAACAATCCCTTTATTTACTTGCTTTTTTGATTTTCTTAGAGGTGTTGTCGTTTCTTCTGTTGTTTGTTTCGCTTGTATTTTTGTTTCGATCTACAGTCCTAATCAAGCATTTGTCTGGTTTGTTAATATTACAACTGTTAGTGGTTTCATCAGCTGGGGTGGTATTGGTGTGACCCACATTCGATTCCGTCGCGCATACAAATACCAAGGAAGAGATATGGATGAGTTACCATACAAGGCATTGGGCTACCCATTCTCTGCTTATTTCTCTGCCATTCTTTCCTTCTTGATTGCATTAGGTCAAGGATACGTTGCGTTTTATCCTGAATGGAGTACGGTTGAGTTCTTCACATGTTATATTGGCATTGTGCCCTTCCTTTTGTGTTATGGTATTCATAAAGTTGTTACAAAGAGTAAACCTATTCCTTTTGATGAAGTTGGTAAAGTATTCTTCAGATTATTATTACTTTTATTGCTATGACTAATATATTAAATATTGTTTTTTTATTTAGATTTTGATAGAGGAAGAGTTACTCGTTTCGATATCGAAAAGGACGAAGAAGCAGAAGGAGATATACCTAAGTGGAAGAAAGCAATTAGTTGGTTTATTTAATTTAATTTAAGGATATACCTTTTTTTTTTTTTTTCTAGTACTTTTTTATTACACTTAATTCAAATAAAATTATTATCATCATCTTTTATAATATAATGCATCCAACCAATCAATTAACCAGTCATTTTAAAGTTTATTACGCCACTATTATATGCATAGATTATGATAAGAAGAAGAAGAGATATTGTTATTTATTTGATATTCTATATATATAGATAAATAATGTAATTATATGCTTATAAAAGATCCACATATAACTTAATAAAGGTAAAGAATGAGAGAAAATACAAACTAGATAAGATCAAATTATCATTTATTGTTATAAACATTACATGCATCAAATCATGCACTTGAAACAAAAATACATATCAAAAATGGTCTGGAAATATAAATAAAACTGTACAATAACCGTGTGAGTATGCCTCTCTTTTTTTTAAAATGAATTCTGCATTTGAAGAGCGGAAGTAAGATCTACATCGTTTTTGACTGTGAATTGTATTGGTAAATCAAGTAATTCTGACACGCTTAGTGACATCAATGGTTTATCTGTTGGTGATAGCATTGTCATGTTATTATAATCTGTTGCCGTGATTGTACTATTGTCATTACTATTCATGATACTATTGTTACTATTACTGCTACAGCAAGAAGATGATGACGATGATGATATCATTGGTGGTGTCAGATCAAACATATCATCAAAGCGAAATAATGGAGATTCTGGAGAAGAAGAAGAAGAAGAAGAAGAAGAAAGCGGTGATGATCTTAATGGTATATCTGGTATGTTGTTAGATTGGGATGATATATTAGATGTATCTTGAAGATGATGTGCCACACAAGTACAGTTATTAACTATCTCACAAAGACAGCCATTCATAGGGTTTGGTACTGGATTATCAACACAAGTTTTTATCAGTAAGACAAATAATGGTAAAAATTAAAGATAAATTTACCTTTAGATGTTGCACAGGTGCATTTTACATGAGTATGATGTGTTTTACGAAGGTTTCTACAATGATTGCATTGACTAATCTGTCTTCCTCGTTTTGGAATTGGGATCATTTCTCTTTCGACATGATTGCATTTCTTTACTCTGTGTCCTCTGATACAAGAAGCACTAAATACAAAGAAAGGGGTAACAATAAGTCTCGAGTACAATTGTTTTTTTTAATAAAGAGAGAGAGAGAGCAAAGTTGAATTACCATGCATGTTTAACTCCACTTATTTCAATAGCCATATTTTGATTTTGATGAAAAATTAAGGGAAAGAAATAGAGTATGTTTATATTTATAAGTGTGCGAATATCAGAGTTTAACTCGTCCGCGCTGTGCTACGTCATAGGTTAGTTTGTGGTACATAAATGGCTGTTAAGCATTGAAAGTTCAAAACTTATCAAATCATAGAGTACACCTTATTATATTGTCATTGCTAACCATCATCGTAAAAGGGAAAAGTAACGCTTATCGCTTGGAATAATGTAATAGAATTTAATTGGTCCATTCTATTACCTGTACATGTAAACGTCGTTTTAGAGTTTTAAACAAGAATGCCAAGGCGCTATATGAAATGATTTAAAAATCTAGAATCTATCAATATTGTCTATTACTTGCTATTACTATTAACTGGTATGGTTATTATTGTACGTTGTATTTCTATATGTATATGTGTGTGTATCATCTAATATTATTAATGTGTACCATTATTCTAAAGACATATTTATATGTTACATCTAAAAGCGTCGCGTAAAACATATAGATGTGTATGTCAACTGATAATCTACATCGATCAGATCAAACAATTATAATATAGTTCAATTTAAACAAAGCTCATATTAAGCAAGTAGAAACTTGACGATTGAACATGCCAATATTATTGTATATTTACCTGTATCAAAAGTCATTACTTTCAATCAATTTTCTTATTATATATAGATACATTTACATTTACATATACATATATAAAAGTATAATATAGTCACCATGTTGAAAAAAAAACTCCCAAAGATATCGACAATTGTTTATTTGTTTGCTACCGCCTTTATTAATATAGATAGGGTGTGTAACCCTTATTCAGGGGAGCTTCGGTTCCCTCTCTGATTTTTAACTTTATTGCTGAGTATCTTGAACTGTCATAATAATGATACTATAACTGGGTCCACTGAATTTATTTCTTCCTACTACTATTTTTATCACTAACACCATTTCTTTATGCCCCATTATCACTTCGTCCGTTTTCTGTAAGTATAGCGATATACCTTTTAATTTAAATGTTTCACTTTATTTCTCTTTTATCTCAATGTTTTAATAAGTAACATACCATCCATTTCTAAGCTCAAATAAAAGGATGAAATCGATTCTATAACTTACAGCTTTAAACTTGTTTATTCTCATACTAAAATCTTGTATAGTCTTTTGTTAAAAATACTTTTTTAATACAATGCAAACACAGCTCGGGTAGACAAAGGGATATTAATATATTGATATGGCTTTACTATATAGAACATATCAATCAGGTAGTAGTGGTAGTAGTTGTGAAAGACATGGTCATATTATAATCAAAAAGTCTTTATGTCATTAGAAATAAAACATAATATAAACTAGGGAATAAAAAAACTATTGATAAGCTATACCGTGAGAATTTGTTTAGCTTGTATGCTTGGAAAACTCTTTTATCATTTGATTCAGTATATTAAACTATAAAATCAATAATAAATGTAAAATGGTTCCCATAATACATTAATATAAAGGCTGTAAAATCATTACAGAAGCTTAATTGAACAAATAGAATAGAATAAACAGTATTGTCTATAAAAAGCAAAAGTGATCAAATTTGGTTGATTGAACAGCGAAAGGTCGTCAAATATATGCAATGATATAGAAATTGCTGAAACACTGTCATGCATTTAAAGACATAAGTTTATTAAATAAGCACCAAATCTCCAAAAGTCAAGAGAAAAAAAAAGGTAGACTGTATATGTCGAGATGAGCATAATATACCAGCATTATATATACATATACAGATGATACTCACTTCATTAAACAATACATCATCTACTCTCTTCAAAGACAAAACTACTCTTTTGCACGTTATACTTTATATTATGCATATGGATCATTATATTATATATAGAAGTTATAAATACATATGTAATATTCGAACAGTCTCTTTCTATATACTATTTAATTTTTTTTCTCTGTATGTATGCTCTCTTTGTATTTCTATACACGTATGAATAATCCAACAAGATAAAGCTTAAATATTAACTATTGGATATAATCTATATCTAACATACATCATATAATAGTTATGCTTATCCTATTGTTCACATTCATTATATTGATTATAGTCCCTTGAACTTTAAATCACTAAGATCTTAAAGACAGATATGATTTGTCAAACTTTTTAGCCCATCGTTTTATAATTAAATTAATAAGACGGTCTTCTGTTGGATTATTAAAAATACTCTATATAAGGTTTTTATATATTGTGTAAAAATAACGACATTTTGAGATGCCCCTCCCTCCTTATATTATCATGACACTGGCAAGATCATACAGTGGTTTCTGTGCCAATTTGCACATTCCCATTTTTTTTTTTCAATTTACACACTAATATATATTTAACTATATACTTGAGTTATAAAACATGTATCGCTTGAAAAAGAAAAAATATACTAAAAATAGTTTTTAAAGTAAATTCTATTATGGATTTGTCATATGGACAAATCCATTTCTGTTCATATAAGAATCACAGGATATATTTTTTTCCTCAAGTCTTTATTTATTTATGTACACCTTTGATAAAATAAAATGAAATTGAGTTCTTAGTAGATAGAAAGAGATAACCACAAAACTAATACCAAACCCAAGGATAAGTAAATACTAATTCACGAGTTAACTCCAGAATAAAGACCATAAATGTCAAATAAATAAAAACAAGTTCATCTATCCTCAAAAGTTTTGTGTATGCAGCTTGATGGCACTTGTCAAACATTTTCATTATTTCATTAGTTTTTTATTTTTCTTTTTTACTAAATATGTCAACTTTAGCAATAGCGTTTCTGTTGTTCAAAATCTTTTAAGACTCCATTTCTTTTTACAATGGTTCTTTTGTTTTTGTTTTTGTCTTTTGTACAAGTAAACAAATAAACCGATAAGCATACAATAATTGTATCTAATGATTACAATCAATTACATATCAGCAACTTATTGTATGTGTATAAAAAATATGTATGCGTCTGAGTGACTACTTGTATATTTGCTTGTATTAGAAAGTGAATCTGACACAAAAAAAAAGACCCGCAAGTGGTATCGGGTTAATTAATTAAATATGTTAATAGTCATTGCATATAATATATGTATATGTATATATATATATATATATATATATTTTGGGAGGGGGGAGGGTGTTCTTTTTTTGGTGTGTTAAAAATACAATTTATAATAGTAAGAGTAAGAGTAAGAGTAAGAGTAATATTAATAATAATAGTAGGATAGTGTTAAAAAAAACATATACAATAATTTAAAAAAAGATGGAAATAGCTGATAAATAAATTACACAAATTATTTCTTTGATGATTCTTTTTCGTTAGTGGACGATGGAGTTTCCTTTTTTTCAGTACTTTGTGTATCATTCTTCTCAGACTCTTGCTGAATTTGGTTCTTTTCTTCTTCTTCTTTTTCTTCATCAGCATCTTGTTTCTTTTCATCGGATGATACATGCTTTGAATCGTCCATACATGAATAAGAAGAAGAAGAACAAGGTTCTACATCATTGTTCACCGTGACTGGAACAGCAATGACTTTTGGTTGACTTGTATCTTCCAAGTGTTCCACAACTGGTGTAGCACTTGTGGAAGGCTCGTCCATATTAATAACATGTGAATCATTGTTGTTATCCTCTTCACTACTATTATGATTGTTGTTGTTACTGCTATTATTTGCCAATTCTTCATCTCTTTCTTGTCGAAGGTCTGGAGGGAGACAATCGTATTTACAAATCGGACACATTGTTGATTTTTGGGTTAACCAAGGATCTAAAACAAGATAAACAAAAATAAAACAAACAAATATATTAATAAGGAATATACCCATAAAAGGTAATTTACGTGTTTATATTACCTATACACAATACACAAAAGCCGTGTCCACAAGGCAGTATCCGGATGTCGTTTTTACCGCTTACAAAGTCTTCTAAACAAATAGCACAATTTGTATTCTTTACACAGTTATCTGTATATGTCTGAATCGGTAATGCATTAACGATATCAACAGGCAATGGATCGGCACGATTGATTCTTTGTTGCATTGTATAGATATTTCCAGTGTGGTTTGGGTCATTGCGCATTCGTCTGATTCTCCACCATCGAAGAAAAATAACACCTAAATAAGTAATGATAGTAATGATAATTTAAGTTTACGGACCCAAGAAAGTAAAACAAGACAAATCAAATCAAAAATAAAACAACGCTAAGATAAGCTTAAAGCTTAGCTGCGCAGGAAATGCATATATAGAAATTTCCTTACCAATAATAAAGATACCAGCAAGGGCAATGACATAAGACAAATAGCCTTTTCCATTAGCAAAGGCCGCCAAAAATCCACTTCCAAATGAATTATCAGTACCCCAAGTGATATAGGTTATGTAAGGCATAATGACCCAGAACTGTCTTGTTGTAGGATCGGTATTGGCGTTTGTAGCGTTTATCTTTGAAACCAAATCATTCCCATAGCTAAAAGGTACAAAGTACATGGGCATCGGCAACACCGAGTTGGTGATATCATTATCCGTCATGTTTAGTACGTTTCTTGATGGGGGAAGAGGTGTTTGATAATTAAGAGGTGACAAGCTACCTGAACCTGTGGTGGCGGTAAATCCGATAGTGATGTTTGGGTCTGGAAGAGTATCGTTATTATAAATCATAATGGCTGTCACGTTGATCTGGTTAGCGGCTGCCAAGTTGCTTACAACTTGTATCTTTTCGCTCCAGTTGCAATAGCCACGTTTGACGATTGCGATCTTTTCGTAATTCTCAATTGAAGTTGTTGAAAATACATTGCTATTTAATGTTCGAATTGTGTTACTGGTGGTGTTTGTTGAATTACAACTATAGTCAAAGTTGAGCATGATTCTCTATTTATTTATTTATATTGATATGTTTATATGATATTAATAATACCATTATTAAATATAACATATGCATGCAGGTTAGCAGAGACTTACTTTGGGTGGTTTAGAATCGTCTTCTGCTTGTAATGCCTGAAAGTCTAGAGAGTAGACCAAATCAGTAGTAGATGTGTTCACAGTAATGTAACCATTCAAGTCTGAAGTATTTGTTGAGAACTCATACTGATAAAAGATAGCGTTGGTTATATCTGCAGTACAGACAGATATTAAGCATAGGCATACTAGGAGAATGATACTCCGAGATAAACGTGCATATGTCATTATTAAATATTAGTGTTGTTAAGTAGTTTATATTAATAGTTAATAATAAAAAAATAGAAGAATAGAAAATATAAGAAAAAAAAAGAAAAAAGAAATATAGAAAAGAAATAAAAAACTTAAAAAAAAACTGTAGTTTATTTCTTTTTCTCTTTCTTTTTTCTTTGTGTGTGTGTGTGTGTGTGTGTGTGTGTGTGTGCGCGTGTGTGAGAGTATGAGTGAATGACAGAATGCGAAGTGAGTGCGTATTTTGTCTACTTTTCCTTTTTTACTCTATTTACTATTTTCAATACGAAGAGCAGCAAGGAATATAAATAGCACCTTCCAATGATATATGCGCATTGGATCCTTAATAGTAATAGCCTTTGATTAACAATAATATAAGTTTGTGTCGGGTATATTACTATCTCTTAATTTAAACCTTGTAAAACAATAAGAGGGTCAGGGTTTTATCATTTTGTGTTTGAACTTTCACTGGTCAGCTGAGCCTGTTAAGTAGCATAAATAACTTAATTTTTCAGCCTGAAGGAATCTTCATTTTAAGAGTACTCAGCAGTAAAATTAAAATATCTACTTTCCCTGGCTGGTTAGATATTTAATTATTATGTCCCCAGCGGTGTAATTAATTATTTAGCGTATTTATAGAGTTGTCTTGTAATAAATGCTATTTCTCTCTCTCTCTCTCTCTCTCTTTCTCTCATTTTTTTTTAATAACAATATTTACAAATAAAATAATTTTTTATAATTACCATGACCAACTTGCACGAAAAGTTAAAAGACTTCGATATGAAAGAGCCTTTTTTTTTTGACAGTCCTTTCAAGTATGATTCTGATGAAAAGCAAGTCGATTAGGATACTACTTGTTGGCTTAGCAAGGCTTTCCCCATTCGTAGGATTCATATTTACTTTTTAATAACAGAGAAAAAAAAATACATAGGTCAAGTATAAGAATATAATTTCTAGTTGAAGTCTTGTAAATGTTTACGTTTTTTTTTTGACTTTTTCATCTACATTTACAAGCTTAAGTCGCACAGTGTCTGCTATGTTATACTGCTGTGACACAAAAAAAGAGAGGCACTATGTATTCTACAATGTAACATCTTTTTCTTACTCTATTTTCATGTTGTTTTTCTTTGTATTGTTAATAAGCATTCAAAAAAAATAGAAAAAAAAGAAAGGAAAAGAAAAGAAAGAAAAGAAAGAGATCGACGTTTTTGTTCCATTATAATATAATAGATAAAGATACATGGTTTCTCCACGTTTCAAAACCAAATGTCCTTTATAAATGATGGCTTCCCCTTTTTATTTTTTTCTGGGGGAGCATTTCAATTTACTCAAAATGGTATTTGATTGGCTAATTGTATCACCCCAAAAAAAAAACTAATAATATAAAAAAAAATACTAACCCCTCTCTCCATTGACCCGCATAAACCATTTGGCAATTGGGGTAAGCCACGTTAAGCTACACAGACATTCTCTAATATAGGTACCACTGCAGGATGGGGTCCTAGCTTGTTATCTAGTTTTAAATTATCACCCCCAAGACTATACGTCGAGCGCTAATAGAAATTTATCATTTTTTTTTGGTCATAATAAATAAATCATTCGATCAAACTGCACCTACACACAGGAAAACTCATCTTTCCCACCACTTTTCTTTATTACCTGTTTATTATCCACTCTCTTGTATATATGTATATCTGTATCTATATATCTGTATATCTATCTATCTATATGTCAATATACATATAATTGCAATGCTTTTTAGTTTCTATTTTTTATTTTTTTTATTTTGACGTGTGTAGCCTGACTTTTCCAGAAATGTTTCTCATTGGTAGATCACCGAAAGAGGCTTTCTAGAACAATAACAATTATTCAGCTATTAAACTATTTCTGCTTTAAACACGTATCAAAGCTCTTGTAAAGACAAGTTGCCTAACCAAGGAAAGTGGGGTAAACCCCACTTACTGTTGGATATATAATATATAATATATTCTAAATTTATTTGATTGGACAAAAGACTATGCGTTGGTCTATTGAAGGACCGTAAAAACTTTATTGGCTTCTCTCTTTCAAATCAAGTTACCAAAAGTAATCGTAAGAGTGGTAGAATAAGAAAAAAAAGGGGGGGTTTAATAAAATTAGTAAAAGTAGTAAGTCTTAAAAACAAAACAAAAAATAAAGAAAGAGAGTAAGCGAGTAAGCAAGAAAGTCAGTGAGAAGACAAAAGTGCATATATGTGTGTGTATATAAGAAGAAGAAAAAGAACTAGCTTTGTTAGACGAACAAACCAAATTGGTCGCCATAGTAATTGAAGTTTATATGATTGCACCAGTTTCATGTCTTAAAATAAAGCTCAGTTTTTGCATTTTTTTTTTTTTTAAAAAAAAAAAACAAAAA
>VCJD01000062.1:0-21572 GCA_024140245.1 Backusella tuberculispora | reverse complement strand
ATAGCTTTTATTAGACTTTGAGTGTTCATTCTTTTAATATTATGTATGTTCATTCTGAATTAAGATTTAGATTATTCGTATAAGAATTCTGATTAAGCTTTGAATGTGCTTTGGGCGGGTGGTGGCGGCGGCGGTTGGTTGGTGGGTTGGATGGGGTGGGGGTGGGGGTGGGGGCCCACCGCAGGTGCAAGCCTGTTTCAAAGCGAAGCGGTCCCGAACCATAAGTGAAGGTCCAAAAAATTTCCCCGGAGCGCAGCGTAGGTAGCTAATTTTTTACCGTAACTGGCGGTTCGGGTTGAAACAGGCTTGTTTATATGAAAGTAACGTAGTCATTACTATATAATGCAGAAATATTTTTCTACTTACTGCACTATACACAAGGTTCGGGGTTTTAAGTACCGGTTAAAAAAAGAACACATCAAGTATACTGATAGTGATCATATCTTTATGCTTCATGGTTTGTTTTACAGACAAAAATGCACGTTATCTTTATTGTGTTATCTTTTATCTTCATCAAGAATGTAATAAGTAGACTGAAAAGGAAACTACCCATGTTTTATTGACTAGAGAACTTCTATAATTTATATTAGAAACATATTGACCTGGATCGTCATTAAAAATTTTATTTCATGTCTTCATTGATACTGTTCATTTCATAGCACAAGTTAATTTAGTCAAAAATGATTATGTTACACTTTATTTCATTTTATTCTGAAAAAGTAGAATTAGAAAACATTAATTTGAAAGAGTAAAAAATGGGTATGCAATTGATTTTGTAAAAATAAGAAAATATCTATGGAATTTAAACACGGTTCTGCAAGACGTTTTCAATACAGGCGTTAATATAATCTTTACGGCTTGTCATTGAAACACCAAACAGGTTCTGAAGCTCTTCTCTAACTTGCTTCTTTGTAATCTTTGTCAAATCAGCTGTACTCAAAATACGCTGAACTTCTGCCAAAATTTCTTCGTTACGAGGTCCATCACCTGTGCTGAATCCATCCATCATGAGTGAATGACTGCTGCTATTGACGAACTGGTTAGATTGTTGTTGCATTGGAATGAATTGGCCAGATTGACTGATGAATGATTGAGTTTTTGGTGGTACAAAGGATGCCATTGAGCGGTTGGATTGCATAGGCATCATCTGTGTGCTATTAGCATAATTCATCATCGGAAGTGAGGCAGAGGATGGCATAGCTACGCTATTTCGATCAAACATCATGCTAACATTTTGAGGGGTAATGGGGCGACTATTTTGTACCATGCCAGAATATACACTCATGTTATCACCTCCCATTGTGCCCATACCATACACTGAAGGAGCATGACTGGGAGTTGGCATACGATTACTGCGGCTGTTGTAAGTATATCCACTGCTGCTACCTTGTGACATATTATCACTCCAGTTTTCTTCAGAGAGCACTGCACGTTCGTACTCAGACCATTTCATTGTAGGAATAGACTTGGGATCAAATTTGCCTTCGTCTACAGGTACTGCAACTTTTTTACCGGTATCACCTACTACCACACGGGTGTTACCCCAAGAGAAATCATCAAAATGCCAGTAGGAATAAATAGGTATATAAAAGGAGAAAACTGGAATAGCAAAAATAGAAACCAACATCCAACCGATGAATTCCCATCTTCCTTTCATTGCAAATAAAATGGCTTGAAGAGCATAAGTACCAGCAATTGTAGCAATAGAGATAATAGGGACACTATCCTCCGACGTTAAAGTGGCTAAAGTGTAAATCAAATAACCCAAGTAAGCTAAGACGGCAGGCATGGCTAATGTACTAATAAGATCGAGCAGTACGATGAAACGCATGGAGAAACAACAGAAACCACAGAGACGAGGAAGGAATACAAGTTCACCAAGATTGTGAATAGTGGAGTTAATCCAGCGACGACGCTGAGATATCAAAACACTCCAAAGATCTGGGGCATTAGTTTTACATTGAGCATTAGGTGTAAACTTTGTCTTGAAGTTTGGAAAGTGTTTCAATAGCAAAGTAGTTAAATAACGATCCTCACCAAGATGAAGCAAGTTTTTCTTGTGTAATGTATCAACAACATTGACACTGTAATCGGCAATAATTTCGTTACTCATAAAAAGTGCACGTTTACGATCAACAGTACGGACACGATACATAGTGAAACAGCCAGGAAGACAACTTACGGTGGAGAAAAGTGATTCGAAAGATTTGATCATGTGGTGAGATATAAAGTATTCGTAAACTTGAATCATTGTTACCCAGGTATCTTTCTCATTAGCTAGTGTTGTTTCACCACAAATACCAATGATTTTCGAATCGTGTACAGCACTTGATACCAGATAATTTAAACCATCGCGCATGACTTCTGTATCAGCATCTACCATTAGAACAAAATCATACATATCCGGGCTTACACCAATTACGTTCTTCATTTGATGATATATTTCAAGCTGAAGTGGATTCATAGGACCATCGTAGTGAACACGATTAAGGAATTGCATTAATACCAATTGAGAATCACGCTTTCCACGGTTACCAGGTTTTTGGCGTTCATGAGGATTACCGCATTTGACAACAACAATATAAGGTACCACATGACCAGCTACTTCATACAATCCAGAATAGATCTTTCCTGTGTTATGCTGCTTCATTCCATCACCGACAGATACAAATGACAGTGCTTCAGGATCGACTTGTGTATCCACTCCCAGAATATTAAGAACAATACGTGGTGTTGGTAGATCATTTCCACTACCGACAATCATACCGTCACATACAACAAATAAAAGCTTACGTTTATCATCATAGCGTAATGTAGCAATGGAATCAATTGTCTTCTTAAGCGATTCTTCATCTTCAGTATAACATGTGACTTGGCAAATGACAAACTTGTCATGTTCTTCTGGAGCAGGTAAAGCACCAAAACGAATAGCAGCAATAAACTTGAATACAATAACAGCGGCAAGAAAACAGGTAATAATCAACAATAAATAGGTCGAGAATTGACATTTTGCAGAATTACGCGTATCAAGTTCACCGGCATAAAATAAGTTACGAAGACAAACCAACTGACGTTGTTTCAAAGCTGCATCAATGTTAAGTGCATTGAAATCATTTGTAATATCAGAACCTGCTTTTTGCATGAATAAATCAACAACTTCTTGTGACATGAAGTTCGTGTCAATACCAGTTGGTACAGCTTGACCAGGAGGACCACGAGTATATCTACCTCCTTGACTATAAGATGTAAGATCATAAATACGGCCATCAATTACAGCCCATATACGTAGCAAATTTTGACCGTTAATCAAAGTAGCTGATTTCGCTTGATCAGAGATGGCTTTACTTTCAAAGCCCAAATTGCCCACTTTGTAGTTCTTACGCAGCAATGTCATTTGATCATAATACCAGTTAGGGTTGTAGGCATCAGATGAATATCTAAAGTCATGATAATTTCCGTTGGTGTCTGTCAAGTTGATATTGTAATCAAAAGAGACGTAGGGGGAAACATCACCAGTGGCACCTTCACAAAGAGCAGAAACCTGAACAGGGAAGAGATTGGTGACATCCTGGCCAGCATAAGACAAAACAGAAGATTGCGGAATAAGATTTTGAGGATAATGATGAGGTGCAAAGCTGCCAATGTCAAAAACTTCACCGCGTATAGCAACATATTTTTTATCGGCATCACTGTTATGGTTCTGTAATTCTGATTGGGAGAATACAAGCTGTTTTGGACAGATAGTTTCACTAAAAAAGATCAAGAACCAGATAATAAATGCACACATCAGAAATATAAGCATACATAGCGTTAACTTTTCACGCCAGGCAACACGAATATCCTTTCGTTTCATACGACCACACCAGATCATAAACTTGGAAGGGATCCACCAAGTACAAAACATAACAAAAAACAACCAACGTTTGCGTCCTGCTGTCATTTTTGTTTCATCTTCTATTGTTTCATCGAGATTTTCTACTACAGGTGCAGAATTCTGTAGACCAATCAGACCTACACTGTTATTGCCCTTAGGGTCGGAATAAGTAAGAGATTCAGAACCATAATAAGATCCTTCATTTTCAACATATTGGCCGGACTCATCCTCAGAGTAATAAGATGCCTGGTCATCATTATAGTGGCCCATTATTGGTAAAGGTAAACCAGCAGCAGCAGCAGTAGCGGCAAAAGGATGACCTTCTAATACACTAGCGGAGTCGTTTTTGCTATCAACCTGTGCACTATCTTTAGCTTGACGTTGTTCCACTTTTTCAAAAGTACGGAGCTGGTCTTCCAAATCACGCCAAGTATCACCACTTAAAAACACCTAAATTATAGTAATAATAAAAATTAAAAATAAACTCGCACTAAGATGGAAAGACTATAAAAAAATACCTTATTCTGAGTTGTATACATTTGAGAAGCGCTCCAGCCCATAATTCCAGCTGCCATCTCACATTGAGATCTAAGTAGACGGGATGTATCTAGTTGATTAAATAAAATCTGGTATCGTTCCAAAAAGTCTTGGTGGTTAAATGATTCAATATAGCGGATAGAAGGTAGCTGTAAAAGAGAGGGTATATGGAAAGATTCGATTTGGGATGCCATGTATTTCACATCAGAACCGGCGTTACTCTTGCTGTTAACAGGCTTAGGAGTGATACAATAAATAACCCATAGTTTAGCCTCTTCAAATGATTGAACTAGTTCATCAAGAGCAGCTTGAAGTTGACTTAGCACAGCTGTAGGCTTGATACTACCTGGCTCATTTTTGTTTTTTTCAGTGTTACCAGCCTTTCGGCGAGTAGAACGGCGTTGAGAAGGGGCACGCGTGGGCTTGGCTGATTGTTGGGCTCCTACAATAGCTGTGTTATGCTTAGGGTGATTTTCTACTTGAATATTGGCGTCTGCAAATAGCTCTACAACAAAAGCATTCCAAGAAGGTTGAATATCCATACCACCACGGAATAGAGACACAAAATCAACGGATATCTGACCATTGTTTTCAGAAAGAAAGCCATCTGTTTTATATTGTACAGGAGCACTGAAATGCTGAACACAGAACTTACGTGCACCTGTATCAGTTGTTTCGAGTTTAAATGAAGGATGAGTCGAGTTGAATTTTACCAAAGAGTCCATTACGTTATTATCGGTGTAACTGCGTTTTCCTGAACGAGTACCATCGGACATAGTGTTTACTAAGTCACAGATACCTTTGGGGCGCGTGAACAAGTTCATAGCAGAATTTTCAATGTGGATATCAGGTGTGTTGATTCCCTCTGATTGAAACTGACCTATCTCTAGCTCAAACAGGTAACGATCGACATATTGCTGAATTTGCTCATTTGCAAAATTTACACACAGCTGTTCAAAGTCAGCCGAAGAATGAGTTTGTAAACCAGGAAAATCCAATAAACCCATAAAACTGTTAAAGTCTTCCACACAAGTCTTACGATTAATATGTTCCACCATCCACGAAAATAGTAATGAGTACAAAACCTGGCAGAGATCATTACACTGGATTCTTGCTTGCTCCGAATTTAAAATTAGTGTAGTGATATCTTTACGGATCATGGTTGTCTTGAAAGTGAGAACATTTTCTAATGCATGTGGGTCTAAACCGAGTAAATCTGCTGCTGCTTCGAGTTGATCAGTGTTTTTGACATAGGCGGCTTCTTGAGTACCAGTTCCAGTAGGGTCCACAAAAATTATGTTTCCTAAATGTAAAATTGCTGCTAAAAGTTGAATAGCTCTTGCAATGTGTTCTTTGCGGAATCCTGAAGTCTTGAGAGATGCTTTTAATTGATTAAAGGCAGCTGCATCAGAAGCAGCAGATTGTCTATTGTATTTGGAGAGGTATGTATATTGAGATGGATCTGGAGAAGGCAATTGTAAAGCAGCGCGTTCTTCTGGTGACACACCGGCTAATAAATAATAGAAAATATGAAAGTTACCCTCACTGGAGGAGTTGTATCTATCACCTGTCACACGCGATTTTTCTAAAAAGTAGTGCAGATTTTTGCAACCAATCATACGTCCACGCTCATTAAATTGGATTTCACCGTAATAACCGAAGCGAGAACCAGATACATTGTTGCTTATTTGACAACTTCCAAATGCCTCTAAAACTTTTTGCGATTCCATTATCTGTGTCTGCACTTTTGATTCTTTGCGATGACTGCTCAGTCGCACAAGGTGTCGGACGGTTAATTTGCGGGTCTCGGACTTGCCACTACCGGATTCGCCCCTTTTGTACAAAAAGAAGCGGAGTATATGAATAATAAAAAAATTAATTGACTTCCTTTTTTTATAGAATAAGGGGAGCAATACCTGAGAACAATATTTTGATCACTTCCTGTTCTTCGCATGTGTGAGTAAACACGGTTAACAAGATCAAACAAGTGTGGTTCGAGAGAAACTCGGTCTTTTCCGGAAGGATCCTTGTAAGCAGCAACATATTCTAAGCTAGTTTGATCATCGTTTAAACCTAATTCTTTGAGTGGGTTCACAACCACAAGGTGGCGAGAGCCGATATTGGTATAGATGTTAAATGTGTCATAACGTGAACGCAAACAAGTCGCAATTTTATCTGAACTTGTACTAGATAGACTGGCAAGATCGGACAGGTTCTCCTGAGCCGATTTCTTTGCCTTACCCATCTGAAAGGAAGTTTATTATTATATTATGATTAAAAGGAAAATAAAATAAAGTAAAATAAAATAAAAAGAGAAAGGAGAGAAAACATTATCTACAAAAGAGTGAATAAACAAAAATAACCCAGTTCATGGTGTCACAATAACAACAAAATCATATTGGAGCCATGTCAACCTATATAAACCTTGTGTACCTGTTGTACATGTGATAAAAATAGAACTAGTGCCCAAATTGTATTGTTACTATCTTTTATGGCAGATCACAAGTGTTTTTTAACCTAAAAAATAAATAAAAATACAGTGATTCCAATGTCAATTGGGCGATTGTTCGAAAATGGTGGTCGGACTTCAGAGAAAAAAAATATTGCTTTTTTAAAAAACAAATTGGCAAAAAAAGAGACATATGTTGCTACATACACCAAATCTCACATCAGAAGCTAGGTACAGCCACAGTCTAGAATATCAATACCAATTGTCTAATCAAACTTGGAATCAATCCATTGTACTCCAGTGTTAAGAAAATTCGGTTAGTTTAAGCCAGCACTATATTAGTTATTTAATAGATTTGCACACAGGTATATATAATCAAAGCATATTGCTGGTGCGTATAATAAATACAGTTTACACATAAAAGAACATTTGCTTTTTCCCCTTACATCGTTCTCATATTATTTTGTTGTCTAATATACTTCTGGTATAATAGAAGGAGGTGTTGTTAAATACGCCAAATAAGAAAAACCGCCACGTATTCATGACTTTGCAAAATGCGTTTACAGACTTTGCTTAGTTTGTTTTATTTTTAGGAAAATGTTTATAAAGAGTCACGTTATTTGAGAAACAGGTTATTTTGTAAAGATAAATTCAATAGAGATTAATTTTTATTCCATTCTCTCCATTCTCCATTTTCCCTTTTTCTTTTATTTAAAAAGATGAGCCATATATGCACTCTTCTGCCCTTAAAAAAAGAAAAAAAGAAAACTCTAATTACTCCAAAATCGCCATACAATATAAGAAGTTATTTAATAAAAGGTACAGATAAAATGGTGTTTATTTATGTATACTACCTTATATTTATAACGCCATTTTATGTAGCTGAACAAATCTGCTTCTGGATACCGTATTCTTTGTTTTTCAAAGACAAAGATAACAACCACCTGTTCCATAGAAGAAGGCCCATGTCTATTTCACAGTAAATGCATTTTATCAGCGCTAGAAGATTCTTCTTTTCATTAAAAATAACATTATTCTCAACTACCAACACCGGTTTAAAGATAATTTCTAGACTGTTTTTCTGAAGTGTATGCCTATACTTTATTTTTTTCAAAGACGCCAAGTTAATGTAGCAAGTATATAAGTATGTCTACGTTTAAACTTATATGGTCGACGCACTAATATCGGTACCTGGTACGAATTCCGGAGTGTGCAGCGGCAGTAAGCTGAACTGGAAGGTATTTGCCCTGAAGGATGATCATCAAGAGCGCAGGCGCTGCCATGCTCAATATAGGACCTTCCAATTCTAATGCTGTCAAAGACATTGCTAATTTGTAAGTATCGTTGAAAGGTAGATAAATGAATACCTCTAAGTACTAATATTAGATTCTTTATCCTTTCCATTTATCTATAACCATTTTAAGTCGATAAAGATACCGTTTGATCCTATTGCAGATACTAACAAGCTGGGAAAAGTAGACATACAAAAAAAGATATTGTCATTCATTGTTGTCGTTTTTGATTGCGGTTAAAAGCACCAAGTTGGTATTACAGTGATCAAACAAGGAAGACGCACTGACTACTGTTATTTTTTTTTTATTCTATCGTGCCCACTTTAATTCAACACGCATTTGAACATTCCCTTAGTTTCCTAGAAATCAAACTTATTCCAGATGATTGGCAATAGTACACCAGAGTTTTATTATAATATTCAATATAAATAATACTCATGCTGTCAAACATGACCAACAATCGTTACTAAAATAATACAAAAAAAAATTATAATCTCTATATATACACTTCAAAAATAGAAAAAAAAAACAATTCTCACCCAAGTATATTTATAGCTAGTCATTAATTATTAAAAAGTCTAAAGGTATAAAGTAAAATATATTATATAAAATAGATAGCATCATATAAAATTATTTTTTGGATATTTGATATACTAATGTGCTGGTTTAAATATATTTTTTTTACTCTTTTTAGATAATAAATATATATAATAATCGACTATCAACTAATGCTACCGTTTATGGGTAATTATTCTTCTATTTTTATCACCAGAAGTATTTGAACAGAGTGGCTAAATCAATTTGTTTTCTTTGACCAATTTGTTTTCAAAAAGTGAGCAATAAAATTTCTTTTTCGAGTCAGACTAATATCTAAAGTCTGGCCACTATTCTCAAATATTCATTCAATTGACAGTACAACCATCGTAATAAAGTATAACTTCTGTTTTAAACAACAAAATACTCGTTTAATAAATAATAAAAAAAGGTACAAATTATATAAATCATAAATTTAATAGGCTCCTCCCTCCTCCAATAAATGATTTTCATCAAATCTATATTTGGAATGGGAGCAGTGGTGGCGATGACTTGACTCATGACGATCGCTGCTGTGTCTGTGTTTATTGCGTCGTTTACTACAGTGATGACTGTGTAAATGTTGTTGACTTGGAGAATGAGACATTATGGAGTAGTGATCTAACTTCATAGCAGAGCAAATAGAATTTGATTTTTTCATACAACCTTTTGCTTTATGATTACAACCACTGTTGTTGCTAGGGTAGCTAGATGAGTGATTTGAATGCTTATGAGAGCAATTATGACATCCGTGGTTCTGCGAAGAGTAACAGTAGTGATAATCTGAGCCATTGTGATACGTGTAACTGTTTCTTTGGCAGCACGAAACTGGTATATTAGAACAGCAGCTGTATAGATCAATTCTAGATACTGATGGTGTTATTGTTCTACTAGCACATTCCCTTGGGTGCGATATTAACTCTTGAGGCTTTTTTTCGTGTTCTGTTTGAATAGATCTTGTTTTTTCGTTAATTTGGTTTTTATTTCCACTGCTCTCCACCTGTTTCAATTGAAAAACAGGCTCAATTTCACTCCAATGGGTAGCTGAAATAGTAGTGGAGCTATCATTGTCTTGTTTTGTAAATACAGTAAGATCTGGAACAGAATAGGATGATCTCCTCATTTGAACACCTTGTAGTTCTTGCTTTAATTTACTTGGTAGTTGAAACGTACGATATACTCCCGTTCTAGGATCTTTCATAGTTTTTTCTTGAGTGACCAAATATTTGCTTTTGTTCGAAGTTTCTGAAGCTGCTACTGTCTCTGCTACAGAGTGATTATCAGCTTTAATTTTCTCAGGTTCCTGCTCTTTTTGGTAGTCGTCTTGAGATATTATTGGTTTTACCAAAACATTTGTTATCTCCTTAGATGACTCAATTGTGTCTTCGGAGAGTGTTGTCATGTTATTTTCAACATCTGGGGCATCCTTTGTTTTAGAAACATCCTTTACGTCATCAGGCAGAAAAGTAGAGTGAATGGAAGCAGGTGAAGGAGGTAAGTCTTCTTCTTTTTTTATTGTAGTATCAACCGAATGGCGCGAGTGTGACTCGGGAGGAGGTGTGTCCGGGATATCAGTATGATTAGGGAACTTAGATATAAATGCCCGGGGTGGGCAAGGTGGTTCTATATAGTCTTTGCTATGATAGGGGTGATGATGATGGTGGTATACTTCAGGAGAAGTTACTCGCTCGGAAGAAATCGCTCGTTCATAAAGTGGTTTTTTTGTCGTAGCCGTTTTAGATTTTAATTTATCTGCAGGTGGTGATAGCACTTCTGCTATTTTATTGTTTTCCTGTTTATACTGAATTAATTCGGATGGACGATACAAAGGATGTATTTGAGTAGATAGAAGATGAGCAGAATTGGAACGATTCAAATATCTTTGTTCTTGCTGTAATGGCTCCTCAATAAATGTATTTTCCGGCTGCAATGACGGAGTATAAATAGGTGCTTGCTGATAACCAACTCGTACGTTAATTTGCGAATGAGAAGGTGTACGCATAAATGTATAAGGTGAAGTAGGTGCAGGGCGGAAATTAATATCAGGTTGAACCTGAATATAAAAATTAGTAATAAACCTAAATAAATTACTATTGTATCTTACCTGAGTAGGTGTTGTTATTGATGAGTAGTTTTTACCGCCATATATATCTGTGGCAAATGATGCTGAACGAACCAGGTGATTTTGAGGGGGAGAATAGGGTGTAAAAGAAGGTGATTGTATAAGTGTATTAAGTGGTTTGGGAGGTGACTGTTTTTCATTCATTGGATTATAGATTATTGGCATTGAAGGTGAACTAAGGGGATGAGGCCGTGCCTGTTGCATTGGTGGATCAATAAAAGGCATTGCCTGAAGAGACATGCGGGCTTCTTGTCGATGCCTTTCTTTCATTCGATCCATGATATTTCTATTGAGAGGTTTAGCTGGCAGTTGCTTAATTTTCATAAATGGAGCCGATTGTTGTGATTGATGGGCATGTGTGACATCTGTAATCGAGTGTCGTTTCATCTGACGCTGCTTGGAAAGGATTGGCTCATCATCTGCATCTAAAGGAATCGAATTCGTGTCATCAGAGTGAGGTATTGTATCACGTTGTACCATCGCTATGGTATCTGGCTGTCCATTGGCAAAACTTATCAGGGGTTTAGGTCTTGCTTGAGAAGTAGGTGTTGAAGGGTTGATTTCTGCATATTGCTCAGAAGATATTACTGCAGGGTTATATGTTTCCACGTCATCAAATCTTAAGAGAGGTTGAAATGATTGTTTTGCTTTCTCTGTGGAAACTACTACAATAAAAACGCCTTAATTAGCTACTTTTAAATTATGTTAACTAGTCGTTGATATACCTTTTGGTTGATCTTTTGTGTGGAGTTCTTTCATGATATCGTCCATTAAACTTGTTTCTGACTGTCTTCGAGAAGATGCCTCGAAATAATTTCGTGGGGGTTCCTTTGATTTTTGAAGGGGAGCATTATGAGCTTCCCGGGAAGGGAGGTGTTCCTCCAGCGCAAAAGGTAATCTTTGCCCTTGTTTACGGGACTTTTTGGTAAAGCTTAAAATACCCATTTTTTTGTAAGTAATAAATAGATGATGAAGAAGTGAAAGAAATGAGATAGAATGGAACTGAATTAATATATGCGGTTAGGCACCAGATAAAGATGAAGTCCAACAAGTTCCTCCCTGTTATATATACCACAAGCCAAACTAACAAATGTATGTAAGCTGCAGTGTCTTGTAAGAGTTCTTATTTCTTTCTTTTGTGTTGTTTAAAATGTTACGTGATATTATACTCCAATCACTACACTCCCTCTTAAAACTCCTTTTCAACTCCTTGCCACAATTATGCAACTCCCCTTTGCCACTCTATTTATGGCTTCTTTTGTTTAACCTGTACCTGGGTGCAATGCCAATATCAGTGACTTTATATATAATTGTAAATACTTGAAAACAAGCAAACAAGCAAATATATATATATACATGCTAAAAACTATTAATCACCCGAGAAATAAAAAAAAAAGAGCCACTTCTATATTTAAATATTTACTCACATTTACTCACATTTTGATACTATTTTTATTATCTTTATCTTTTTTTTTTAAACATCATTCATCATTCATCATTCATCACTTTTCTATTATATATATATATACATATATGCATATTAATACCTGGACTCAAATATATATCCATTTTTTTTTCTTGTACGGTGATCTACGCATGAATCTACATACTTTTTTCGCTTATTCCGGTACTAACCTGAAAACTTACTCGCCATTACTAAAAACATCTCGATCATTTTGATTATTCCAATTCTAGTAATTTAACATCACGTCTTATGGATTAAAAGGATTCAGATACTTGAATACTTACCTATCTATTTTGGAAAAAGCTGTTTTCCTTGTATTTCAATTGAACTTTAGTACGCCAATTGTATATTTACAGGTGAATGAACGTCTAGCACCATTGTTTTATATTTATGCTATAAATAGAATATCTCTTGATGAGAGCGCTTTTAGAATCGTCACAAGAAACTACTTCTTTTCGTCGTTCTTTTTTTCTTTTCAGAATAGCTTTCAATATGCCCCTGAAAACGAACTTTAGAAACCAAAGAAAACTCTATGGCATTGTAAAGGTAATTTAGTCAGATAATGCATTGAAGATTTTCATGAATCAGTTCAAAATACTGATATGCGGAGATACGAAGGTTCTTAACAGGAATAGATGAACACTTTTGTGTGTATATTTGTATGTAAGCCAAATGATATCATTCAGCTAGAGCTAATAGTTTTACATACGTGTGTAAATATTAATACATTAATGATATAAATAAAGATATCATCATATAGTTCGTCCAGAACAAAGAAAACCACAAATAAATAAATCGTATATGAATACATTCTTTAAATTTTATTATGTATGCATATATATATAAGCTAATTAGTCGGATTCTTCTTCATCAGAATCTTCTTCTTCTGCGTTTTCTAACCACTCCAAGAAAGGAACAGCAGCCTTCTTAATTTCCTTTGAGATCTTACCGTCAACATAGCGCTTGGAAGGCTTCTCACCCCATTTGAGGAATACTTCATCTTCAATAATATCCAAATCGTAGAGCTTCATGAGGATAGTAGGAACCTTTTTCATTAAGGCATCCTTGTGATCGAGACCGACGAGACGTTCAATACCTCCTAAAGTAGCTTTCTGATGTTTTTCGTCAGTGACAAACTTCTCGAGTAACTCAGCGCGCTTAGGAATCTGAGAGATGACAGTTTCATCAAAGATACATTGAACCAAGACTTGGCAAGCCTTATATTTACCCATAACACCCAATTCAGTAGCCTTTTCAATGATTGCATCATTAGAAGGGTTCTTTTCAGCACTTAACCAAACTCCAAAGGATTCGTATTTGTCAGCACCCTCATCTTCTTCATCATCAGCAAAACCACCTACACCCTTAACAGAAAGCTCCTTCATGCGTTTGGCTACAGCGGCATCACTAGTATCTTCAGACCAATCTTCCAAAGCCAATTTACTTTCCATGTTGAGACCAGCAGCTTGTTTCTGGATACGTTGAGAAATAATATCGTCATCAGAGCCATTGCCATCCGCTTCTTCTGTCACGGGGGCATCTGGCATACCATTTTCATCTGTACCGTTGGCTTGTGCAGTAGCTGCCTTACGTTGCTTACGAACATTCTTAGAGGCAGTAGCAGGGGGATTCTTTATAATATAAGCTGACAATTTATGACGCATATCAGCCTTATTTCTGGCACCACAGGCTTTACAGTCCATCTCGATTTCGTCCTTTTTAATAATCTATAAAAAATAAATAAGGATGAGTATTGCTGCGGCATGTAGATGAATAATGGTAGATTTATAATCGCTGTAATTATAGTTATAAACAATAAAATAAATAAGAATAACTATCTTACAATATCAGTTTCTGGATTCTTACAAGACTGACACAAGACGAACTTTGTGATAAAGCCATCAAGTGTCTCTTGAAGCTTTTGAGCAGAATGGTCGCCATTAACAATGTAACGTTCATTCTTATCGTCACATTTTACTTGGGTGCCAAGTTCGCAACCAAAGTATTTTGTAGGGTCTAGTAAATTGTATTAGTGATATATTACTAGTAAGTCATCTGTGAAGTAGTACACTTACAAGAAGGAGGACGTGATAAAGCACGGGCAATTTCAGTCATGTTGGGGATAACAGTCTTAATACCATTACCTCTACCTTCGACCTATAGGGATATTAAATATATTAAATAATAAAAATGAGTATATTTCCAAAGAGTACAATAAAACATAATAATAGCAATCTTTGTTGTTATTTATTAGTAAGCAAATTATACCTTTGCGAGAAGTCTAGGCATCTTGTAACGGTAAAAAGAATCTTCGACATCACGTCTTACGTTGATAGCAGCCATATTGAAAAGGTTTGTTTTGTTCTTCTTTTAAAAATATTGTTGGGAATTATGATTGGCTTTTTTTCTTAAACTTAAAATGCAAACTGCTGTCTATCGGGTTTTGGTTTTGCAAAGCAATAATCATACAGACGATAATCGGACAAAGGAAAATTTTTTTGTTTATTCTTTTTTTTTTTTTATTGTTCAATAGACGTGACTGTCGATTTATCGCGGAGAATAAAATTTAAGGATAATTTATACATGTTTCAACAAAGTCCAAAAAAGGGACACACTAATAATATGTTAAATATTGTTGTTTCCTTCTTTCTCTTCCTCTCTCTTTTTTTGTTTTTTATGGAATATGGATATTGATCTTTATTCGACTAATAACATAGTATCCATATTACAATCCCATTCAAATGATCAAAAATTAAAGGATCTTTTACCACGTATTACGCCTTTTAATATTTCATCGAATAGTACGTTACTTGCAGAATCTCACTCTATTACTTCATTGGACCAGCAAGATATTAATGCCAACGCCCATTCTTCGATCATGGCACGCGTTTGGGTTGCACAGTGTAAAATTCACGGTTTTCATACCCAGAAAAATGTGGCAGCAGGTTTTCGCGAACTATACGAACTGGCTGAAATAGACCATCATCCTGAAGCATATTATCCTCTCGGTCTGTGTTACTATGAAGGTTGGGTTCCCCCTTATTATCTTCCTCAGTATGATATGGCGTTCGAGCTTTTTTGTAGAGTAAGTGATTACTCTCATCAGGCACAGTATCGAACTGGCTTAATGTTAACGCTGGGTCAAGGTGTTGAAACAGATACGGAAAAAGCACTTGTTTATATATCGGGATCCGCAAACCGAGGAAATCAATATGCTCAATTTACTCTAGGCCTCTATTATGAATATGGCTTATTCGTACCTCACATAGATTTAAAAGAAGCTCAGTCTTGGTATGAGCTTTCATCACATCAAGGGTTTGCAGAAGCTCAAACAGCTTTGGCAAATCTCTTATTAGATCAACTGAAACAAGGTGCAGTACAAAGTAAAGTATTAAAAGACGGCTTATATTGGCTCCATCAGGCTGCAGATCAGGATAACCCAAGTTCATTTATACGACTCGGTTCACTACATGAACAAGGCACATTAATCGAAAAGGACTTTTCAAAAGCTATTTATTATTACCAGAAAGCTGCAGATGCTCCCTCAGGTTCAACTTCAGTTACCGCACTAGCTCATTACTTAATTGGTATCAACTATCGACTGGGTGATCTTGGGCTTCAACCAAATAACTCTATTGCTCTTAAACACTTTGAACTGGCCTCTGATTTAGAATATGCTCCTGCTCAACGCACATTAGGTTTAATGTATGCACAAGGTGTGGGTGTTGCCAAGGATGAAAGGAAAGCATATTCCTTATTTGAAAAAGCTGCTGCAAAAGGTGATGTAAGGTCATTAGGTTTGATAGTCTATCAATTGGAACATGGAGAAGGATGCAAAATAAACATCAATTTGGCGATTTCTCTTTATGAAAAAGCAGCAGAGACAGGATCAGTAGCCGTTCAACTAACATTAGCAGAGTTACTTCAGCGAGCAGGTCATCATACACAGGCATTTAAATGGTTTATAAGAGCTGCCACCGAAACTCAATCACTCAACTATAAAGATCCTAGCTCTATTCTTGATTTAAATGTAAGCCTGCTGCAACAGCGTCATGCTGCTTGTTTGATGATAGCGAGGTACAGATTTAATGGTTGGGGTGGTGTCGAAAGAGATCCTGCTTGGGCTTTCCAAGAAATTAAAAGATTAGCTTTAGAAGAGAATTACATAGAAGCTTACTACTGGTTAGCAGCTTGTTACGAAGAAGGAGTAGAAAATGGAATACTGATGCCGAATTTTGGACAAGCTTTTGAATGCTATAAAATGGCTGCAGAATCTGGAGACCTGGAAAGTCAGTTCCAAGTTGCTTATATGCTCTCGAATGGCTATTGGAAGAGTACAGGTGGAAAGGGGGAGTTTGTGAAAGATAGAGATACTGCCTTCAATTGGTATTGCCAAGCAGCGGATCGTGGTCATAAAACCGCTCAATATAGTGTAGGACTTTATTATGAAAAAGGGCTTTTGCCGGTACAGAAGAATTTATCCAAGGCAAAAGAGTGGTATGAGCGTGCTGCTATTCAAGACCTGGTAATTGCAATGGTAGCTCTGGGTTGCCTTTTGACAGATGACAAATCTGGTGCAATTTTCTGGTTTAAAAGGGCAACTGATAAATGCGATGTGTCTGCTTTGAGGGAGATGGCCTGGGCTTATGAAAATAAATGGAATGACCCGGAAAACGCATTTAAACTATACAAACAGGCAGCAGATAAAGGTGACGCCGTTGCATGGCAGACATTATCTCACTTTTATGAACTTGGTTTAGCTGGTCAGGAAATAGATATCGATATGGCTATCCATTGTCTTGAAAAAGCAAATAAATTGGGATATATAAAGTAAAGTGTAACATATACTCGTTAGTTATAAAATACTAACCTGCGTAAATTGATAGAGCCGCATTGTATTTAGCAGAGCTTTACCGAAAACAAGATATGATCAATGAAGCTTTTGCGATTTATAAAAACCTCGAACAAAATCACACTATAGAAACAACCATAGGATGGCTCGCTAGACTAGAAAAGTTCAAGTTCATTATTTACAAATTACACTCGCTTCCAGAAGAACAAAAGGAAGCATACGATGCCTTATGCAGTATGTCACGGGTCAAAGACAAAGTTAGAGCAGAGGCTATGGAAATCATAGGTAAGTATATTATCAAAATAATGAAAAAAGTAAATAATTATGGAAGAAATAATAAGAGAATCTAACTGGTACAAATAAAAGGGTACTGTAATGAACAAGGGATTGGTACTGAAAAAAAATTGAATAAGGCCATCGATTGGTATAGTCAATGCATCAACAACTCCAACTTATCTGAATTACATTCAATACGTTCTACTTGCAGATTAATTTCTCTTTGTATGGATATAAAACGATACAATCAAGCATATTCGTATATTAGACCTTTGAAGCCATTTTTGAGTGATTTAAGTCGTTTATCGGAAGAAGCATTCCAGCAATCCCGCAGGGTGCATTATTATTTAGGTAGGTTTAAATATAGATCACACACAACCAAACACATACACACATATATATAGAAACTTATTTTTCTTTATACAACGTCATCGTAAATAGGATACCTTTTATTTTATGGTTTGGGTACAAATAAGCAAGTCGAAGAAGGCTTAGGCTATTTGAAAACTGCATCGGATCAAGGTGAAGGTGATGCAGCTTATGAATTAGGTCTCTATTATCAATCTTTAGAAAGTGAAGATGCAGTTTTACAGTTTTATCAAGGTGTTATGGTGGATCATCCAGGGTGTACTCGTGAATGGGCTCTCTCACTTTTGTCTGACGATGATTATTGTATGCTGGATCATGATACATGGAAAAAAGGAACCGATGTATTAATGTGGTTAGAGAAAGCTTCCTCTCTAGGGGATACAGAGTCATTATATCAAACCGCTATAATATATGAAACTGGTTTTAAATCTGTATTTGCAGGAAACACAAAAGATAACACTAAAGCAATGGAATATAATATAAAAGGAGCAATGAAAGGACATCCACTTTGTATGCTAAAAGCAGGAGAATGGTTAAGTAGCTTTAATCAGCATAAAGAAGCTATCGAATGGCTTCAAAAAGCAGACGCTATGGATATACTGAAGGCGCATATGATGTTGCTCTCATATGACCTTCAAGGTTTAACAAGCAACGTAAAAGGTCTGGAGGACGTTTATTTTAAAAAATTAGAAAATCTTTTACAAGACGATACCCTAAAACAAGAACCTATCACTTTTTCAGATAAAAGATTTCAAAAAAATGTAATACAATCAGATAAAGAGGGTCTAAGTCTTGGATGGTATCTTCTCGGACAATGCCATGAATTAGGTAGAGGAACCTATGCTAGTATTGAAATGGCAAAAGAATGTTATAAAAAAGCCACTGCTACTTCATCACATGCTAACGCAATGTGGAAGCTTGGTATTATATATAGTCTCGAAGAAGATGATCAAGAAGCACTCTTCTGGTTTAGTAAAGCAGCAGAGACAGGGAACCATAGTCAATCACTTTACCAACTTGGTCTTTATCATCTCAATGGAAGAGTTGGCCTCGAACCAAATCCCGCTGTTGCCAAAAAGTACTTTACAAAAGCATCTGATCAAGGTCACCCTCAAGCAACCTTTGAATTGGCCAGAATCATATGGAGCCAATCTCAGCATGAGTTACTAATTGCTTATCAAATGTATTTGTCAGCGGCTGAGGCCAAAGTTCCAGAAGCACTTAGGGAATTAGGACATCTTTCCCACACAGGATTTTCTTGTCGCGGTATTCGTATTGTAAAACAAGACTACAAACGTGCGTTTGGTTATTTCTGTGAAGCTGCTCAGATTGGCGATCCAACTGCAGCATTGATGGTAGGAAATTATTTTGAAGAAGGATATCTTGATGATCTCGGTCAAGATTGGGATAGAGCCCTACAGTGGTATGAATCTGCCTATCGTTTAAATTGCGGAGGATTAGCGGAACTTGCTATTGGGAAGTTAAAGCACACTATAGCAGATACAATGACTGACCAGAAACAAGCAGAAGATTTACGAGAAGAAGCTTTGGTCTGGTTTGAAAGTGCTGCAGAAGATGTATCAAATAGTGTACAGAAAGCGACTGCCAAAGTGATGGTAACTTTATATCACATAAATGGCTGGGGAGGAAAACGCCAGGATCCAGAACTCGGATTCCAACTTTTACTTGAAATAGCCAAGTCGGGAGAAAGTGAAGCGTTCATTCCTGTAGCCAAATGCTACGAGCTTGGTATTGGAACTGAGCATGATCTGACTCTGGCAGCTGATTATTGGGAGATGGCGGCAGATATGGACGATCCAGAAGCATTAGCACGAATAGGTGAGCTTTACGAGCATGGATTGGAAGACGAATCTAGCCAGGCAGTAGCAAACAATTATTATGAACGACCAAAACAAATAGATAAGGCTGCAGCTAAAATAGACCAAGCATCCATTAACTCATCTTCATCATCATCTTCGTCATCATCATCTTCTTCATCATCACTCTTCCCCACTCAGACACCTATAAGCTTCATTAGCTAGTTTTTCCTTTTATATACATATGCTTTATTCTTGTTTCATAAATTATTCCGGGGTTTTTTTATGCATTTCCAAAACATTTTCGATCATTTCACCTTTCTTTAATAAACTTTTCATAATGTCCAAAAATCGAAATGAATCTTGTTATTCCTTTACTTCGCTTCATAGCGGTACTTCGAATTCAAATAATAATATAGTTAATAGCGGACTTCCTTCCTACGAAGAGGGGATTTTACCTTTATCGAACACTCAAGTTTTGCCCCCAGATAATAGACCAAATTTAGAAGACTATGTGGTGGATCCATCTAGTTTACCATCTAATAATAAAGCTAGCGATTCAAAAAAAACAAGCAGTTATGAATCATCCGTTCCTTTACTAAATAATCAAGATAATTTTCAAGGAAGACCTGCACCACCTAATTACTCAATTTATAAAGCACAATATAAAACAACAGAACATGGTGTGCTTTCGAGAGATAAGCACATTAATAAAGACAGTGAGGCATTACTTCAGTTCATATATCAGCATAATACTCCACCAAATATGACTGTCAAAATAAGAGGTGGGTGAAAATTTCTTTGTTTATATAATGGTTTTTTATTTTAGTATATTAATGGTGTTAATAGGTTATCGCGAGGAAACAGTTTGGGTATCAAGACCTAGTCGAGATGATGACGGAAATAGTGTTCAAGAACGCGAGCCTGAAACAAGAATTGTCGACGATTTTGAGTTTGAAATTGACGCCAGTCAGTACATTTCGCCGATCTGTCAAGGAATCTATCTATTACCTGATCCAAAAACGGGTCAAGTTATGTCACTACGCGAACTATGTAGCGACTATGTTCACGCACAGAATGACTTAAAAGAATTAAAGCTGTCAAAGGAAATACATTGGAACTACGCAGAACTTACTCAAGGTAAAAAAAGAAAAAAAGAAAAGAAAAAAAGCTATGATATTTACCACTTATCTTATTAATTATTAAATAGCACTAACATCGGTTATAAGGCACAATGGATACTATGAAAATATATCAATATCGTATGAACTAAAAAATGAAGAAATCATAGTAAAAACTAGTAGCAGTCTATCACGATGGTCAGATAACAAAGTAGTCCGTTTTTTCTGTTTTATTACTTGCCTTTGGATCATAGCAGGTCCATTACTTTGGATATTTAAGAAAAAGTTTGGGTACTCAGTATTGAAGAGTAACTGGATGATGACTGTATCAGAACAAGATTGGTATCAACAACATGTCAATGAAATCATACATAAATCAAAAGCAAGGTCAGGCCTGCTGCCAAATTCATTTGTTGGATATGCCAATTAAAATAAAAGTTATGGAATAAGAGTATATTTAGTATTTAATATTCAAAACTCTATCATGTTAAATAAGTATATCTTTTAGAGTATAGATGGTCTCGCTAGTTAAAATGTGTATTTTGAATTGTGGGTACTCATTGTATTACAGTTTAGCCGGAGAATATCGCAAGTTTCTCAGTGTATATTATAAATTATATTATAGAGTGGCAATAAAATAATGTTTTTTATACCTTAGCAAGTTAAATGGATAAAGCAGCTGTTGTTATTTTTTTAAGTTCACTTGTTGTACTCTGAAGGACCAGAATCATCATCATAATCATCATCATCATCATCATTATATCATCATTATATAAAAATACAGTGGTGTTCGGCGACTTGCTAATTCACTAAAAAGGAAATCTC
>VCJD01000055.1:0-21387 GCA_024140245.1 Backusella tuberculispora | reverse complement strand
AAAAAAAAAAAGAAAAACAAAGAAAGAGAAAGAGAAAGAGGAAGAGAAAAGAAGAATAAAAGTAGAGAAAAGAAAAGAATGTATATATGTATATAAAGAAGAAGAAAAATAGAGACAAATAATAAAAAAAAAAAGATCAATACCTCCATGCTATTTTTTCTTTATAAGTTTCTTGATGTACGATGATAAAGACATGTAAGAATTGTGACTTTATAGCTGACGGATTAAAAGGTTGATTTCCTTGGACAAAGACGATACAAACAATATCTAGTAAAAAAATAAATAAATAAATATTTATAAATAAACAAAAAACAGACACACACACACACACACACACACACACACACACACATACAGACACAAGTCAAAACAAGAGTTTCATGTTGTTATTTTTTTTTAACATACCATTGCCAATGTGTCGTTTTTTCTGAATTTGTTGTTTATCACCAAGTTTAGAAGGTATTAAAGATGCAACATGGTACGCCATTATATTTTCATTCCAATTACTTGTAAACGTATATTTACCAGAATCACCACTTTTTGTGTCTAGTCCCGCAGCCCAACCGGTATAACCTTTTAGCTCAATAGGAGTACCAATGATATTTAAAAATTGATCGAATGCACCAGAGTCGTGTTCATTGGCAAACCATTCCTCCTCTTTTGTTTGTCCTTGTTTAATTAATAAAACACCAAACTTGTACTTTGAGTGTAACTAAATAATAATGATGAGTATGAATATGAGTTTATTCTTAAAAGTAATAAAATAAATGCATATACGTGTAACTATTAAACAATAATAGAATAATAGACCCCACCTCATTCTCTCATTCTCTCTCTCCCCCTCTCTCCCAATAAAAAAAAGAAAAACTCTATATTCCATATTCTAGATTCTTACCGAGTTCTCATCCAACTTTATGATTTCATCTTCAATCCCACTTGACTTTAACAGAGCATTTGGCATTTGTTTCAGTTTATTAAAAGGTATTTCCAAATTAGTCTCAATGACTGTTTTCCAAGTTGTTTCAGGTACGATTTCTTCCAATTGATCTGTTGATGAACTATCAGGTGCATTCATCAAGAACGAATCCATGACTAATTTACGTGTATCGGGTATCTAGAGTAGTTGAGTTTCAATTTTTATATACTTTTTTTTCTTATAATTGATATATATTACCTTTTTAGTACGATGGATCAATCGATATTGTTTCTTTTGATTCTCCACTTGTGCTATTGCAGATATGAGCAGGGGATCACCTTCATTATTATAACCAAAGAAAGTATAGGTAGTTTCTTGAGATAGAAAATAATCTCTATACCAACATGCCTCTTCATCTTTATGATCAATCTTTGATAAATAATAATCTGTACTATTATTGTCATTGTTACTACTACTACTATTACTAGTTATATTATTGGTTGGAGTATGTTGTGCAATAGTACTGTTCTTTTCTACTTGTTCTTCCTCCTCACTCAATTGACCATACTTATTTTTGCCTTCAATACGATATCCTTTAGATGGAATAGCAATCGCCCTTTCTGCCACTTTATAATATTGACAAATACACAAGTTCATGACGCATTTGATCTGACTAACCTACAAATATTGATGATTTACATAAAATTTAGAATTAATCGATCAAAGTATTTTTTTTTTCTTAAAGAATCTATAAATATGTATATTTACAATCTCTTTGAGAGAAATCACCAATGCATCGTTATCGTTATTATTATAATAGTTCAGTTTTGCTATTTCAATCAACGTCTCGATATCATCCACTTGTTTCTTTATCTTTTTCCTTGAAATCCCAATAGTAGAAATATGACCAGTATTCTTATTTTCATCATCCCATTTGACCATTTCTGTCATTTTGCTTACATCCGACATGATATGAGCCAATGTATCTTGCGGAAAGTTAGAATTTGGTTGTTGTTGTTGTTGTTGAGATGGTGGTAGAAGGACAAGTGCAAGTGTTCGATCACATTCATTAATAAGTCGAGTATGAAGAGTGGTTAAAGTGGCTGTGACAAGTCCCTTGAATAAAGGTAAACCTCCTAATCCATCCATCATGTTGGTTTGTGATGATGACGATTCGCTATTTTTAGTGAGTTTATAAGGTACACTGTCACTTTCAGGTAGATCAGGTATAGGTTTTTGCGCCAAGTGACGTAATAAAGGTGTCTTGTTCTCCTATTTTTGTTGTTGTTTAATTAATAAAATCAGTTTTTCAAGGGTTATTCTTTTATGTATTAAATAAAGAGCAATTTTTTTCTATTTCTATTTTTTTTTATCTTCCTTTTATACATAAAGATATTTTACCTGACAAGACTTTGCTCTTTGACGCATCCAAGGTTGATCTTGCCATTGTTCCTTTGTTGGCATTCGTTCACTTTTTGTGTCTGAATCAGTAACGTGTTCTGTATTCCTTCTATCTAAGACAAGTGGGGGCAAGGTAAGAGGTGAAGACGGTGATTGTCTACCGTTATGTTCACTATAGTCTGTAGTGGTTTTATTATGATCTCTTCGAATGAAACGATTAGCGAGATTGACAACACTACTACGACGTTTTGGTTGTTTTTTAATAATAGGAAATTCAGTTGTTTGTTGTTGCTGTTGTGTTATAGAGACTACTGAATTATTGTTAGTGTTGTTGTTGTTATTATCTGTTTGTCTACGTGTAAATAAAAATGTGGTTGGGTTATGTCGTTTGAATCGGTTACCAGGACTACTACCATTGCTTGTGGTGCTGGTTGATGCTTCATGATCAAAAGGAGGTAATATTTGTGAATTTAAATTGTCACTACTATTGTTATTGTTGTTGTTGTTGCGATTCTTTTTGCTGTTTTTGATCAAGTGTTTGACTGAAGAGAACGATGATTTGACAGCACTGGGTATCTTGCTTAATCGACTGGATGTACTGAATATCGAACTGGTAATAGACGTGGTTGAATAGATTGATTCATTATCTCTATCATCTCTTCCGTATGGATCGTTGTTATGACTCATCTTTTTTTCTGTTTTTTTTTGTCTTGCTTTTTTTTTGTGTGTGTTTTTTATTTTTCTAGTTGCAGAATAGATACGGTGTATATGCAAGTGAGTAAGTGAATATGTATATAAAGGTGTGTGTGTGTGTGTGTGTGTGTGTGTGTGTGTGTGTGTGTGTGTGTGTATATATGTATGTGTTATGTATATGTGTTATGTATGATATATAATCTATAAATAACTAAAAAAGTGAGTGAGTGAATGGGTAGGTGGTATAAAAATAAGATGAAATAAATAAATAATAAATAAGTAGATGAAAGAAAGAAAGAAAGAAGAAAAGAGAAAAAAGGAGTAGATTAATATTATTATTATTTATGTATAAATATATTTCTTGTACAATGTCAAGGTCAAAAAAGGAATGCTAGCATTCATAAAACCGAGATTACACAAGCGAAGCTGTTGTTGATTTAATTTAAATGACCTTTATGATGATAATTTGAAATGCAGAAAGAAAAAGGCTCTTTTTTAAAACTATTATTGCCTTTATTTATTTTTTTTTTGGTATTTTTGTTGCTCGGTTTGGTCGGGGATAGATAATGAACGAATGAATAGTGCGGAGAGTAGAGTAATTGAATATATTAGAAAGGAATAAAAAAAAGTACTTCGCCATCATCAAGTTATTAATAACAATAAGAATAGAATAAGAATAAATCAAGTTAATTACTACCATTGATTGTCATTGATTATTATAAAACTTGAAAATAGCTCTTTAATAATCACAACGAAAAAGATAAAACTAAAGCGGAACTGTGATTCCGCGTACCAGGTAACACCACTGACTCGATCATTTTTTTTTAGATCTACTTTATTATTGTTTTTTCAATGGAAGAGTAGCACCTAGAACAGCTAACCTATCCGCTTCTTCATTTCCCTTAATACCACTGTGTCCTGCAACATGGGTAAAAATGACTTTTCCTTTTCTCTTTTTTATCACATCGATTGCCTTTACAAATATATCTTTATTTTGAACTTCTCTTCCTGTTGATGACGCCCACTTATTATCTTGCCAGCTAACACACCACTTTGTGAGTGAATTGATCGCATACTGTGAATCTGTTCTAATCTCTAAGGTTTCTCTACCATCAAGATCCTGTTCAACAGCATGAATAATGGCCATTGTCTCTGCACGTTGATTCGTCTGGCGATCGCCATCTAATCGTACACTAGCATTGCGCGGATCACCATCACCCCAATAAACACCATAACCTGCTCGTGCTTGTTTTGTACCATTATTAGATGATGCTCCATCGGTATATACAACTTTGATTGGGCCATAATTTTCAGTATCACTTTTGAGTGTAGCAGGAGCTTTGGTTGCAGTTTTATTGTCTGACTTGGTGGTAGTAGTATGCGGCCTTTTATTAACGCGAGTGTCTGTCGTTGTTGTGTTACTACTACTACTGTTGATATGATCGTCCTCCCTTTGTCTTTTGATAGCAGTCGTTGTTGGTGTTGGTGTTAGTGCTGAAAATAATTTTGCCATGTTTCTTCCATTAGCCATTGCTGTTTTTGAAAAGGCACTTGCTTCTTCAAAAGTTGTAAACTTTTTATACACTGCACCCTTGAAGTTTTTAACTTGTTCTTGACATTGTGGCCATGTATCAAATACACCAGTTTTTCTCCCACGGTACACTGCGTAAAAAGCAGAATTTCCCATTGATATTGAATATAAGCGCTTGGTTAGAAAATTCACCTTTATTGACAACAAACTGCAAGAGCTAATAGAAAGAAAGACAGATTAGATAATGAAAATGAAAATAAAAATGGCTTTTTGAGACTGCTTTCATGTACCATGTGACCTTGAGTAAACTGAAGCATACTTTTATAACTGGTTTTTTTTTCTTATTCTTATTCTTATTATTTTTCTTTTTCTTTCTCTTTCTATTCTTTTACTCCTGTTTATTCTCTGCATATTAATCATTGAATTACACAGGATGAGAAGAAACTTTCCTGAATATACGAGAATCCCTACTCGACAACATGTTCAAAAACTAAAACGATACTTAGAACATGATCCAAAGGCTGTTATCTATCATCGAGGTGGCGTCACAGGGAGAAGAGATGACACTGATGTCGAACTTGATTTCAGACAGGAAAGTAACTTTTTTTATCTCTCAGGTAAATCAGCATTAATAATAAATAAATAAGTAAACAAAGCAGAATAAATACATGATGATCTTAAATACATAATCTAATAAAGGTGCTGAAAAGGCTGGTTTCCACATTCTTATCCTATTTGAGCCAAACGAAATTTATCTTGTTCCACCCACAGTACCAGCAACTGACCAATTGTGGAAGGGAACACCTGATACGCACGAACAGCTCTTGACAAAATATGATGTGGATGGCATCATCACCGAAGAAGATCTCCCTTCCTTTATTTATACAATCAACCCAACTACCATCTACTCACTAGATACAACCGATACCTCTGCTATACCTTCTCACTTTACAAACAAGGTAGACAGGTCGATCTTACAGAGCGCTATCAATGAAGCCAGGTTGATAAAGTCAGAATTTGAAATTGATTTGTTACGCAGGGCCGCACACATTTCTTCTCACGCTCACATCTCTTTAATGCAAAATATAAAACAAGTTGAAAATGAACAGGAGTTGGAAGCCCGATTCCGCTGGATGTGTGCACGAAATGGATTGAATCGACAATGTTATATTCCAATTATTGCATCTGGTCCAAGAGCTGCAGTACTTCATTATACAGATAATGATAAATTGATTCCAAAGACACAGCATTCGCTCGTGCTTGTGGATGCAGGTGGAGAAGGAAGATGTTATGGTAGTGATATTACTCGAACCTTTCCAACTACCGGAAAGTTTTCAAAGGAGGCTGCTACTATTTATAATATCGTACTCAAGGCACAAAAGGCTGTGATAAAGAAATTAAAACCGGGTGTCTATTGGGGTGATATGCACCGTCTTGTAGTACGTACGCTGACGGAAGAACTTGTACGCATAGGAATTTTGGAGGGTGATATAGATACACTTATTGATTTGGAGATTTATCGTACTTTTTATTTCCATGGTAAGAAAAAAGAAAAAGAAAAAAGTATAAAATGGTAGAATTTTGACTTGATATGATTGGTGTATATTAGGCACTGGTCATTCTGTTGGTCTTGACTGTCACGATGTTGGAGGGTAAGATACAAGATTACTGATATAGTCGGATCATTTACATTAATATATATATATATATACATATATATACATATAATACATATAAAAATAGGCAAGATATTGGTATATTAGTTCAAAGAAAAGGAAGATCATTATCATTATTAAATCGACCTCTGGAGAAAGGCATGGTGATCACAGTGGAGCCTGGAATTTACTTTAACGATGTTAGTCTTGATGATAAACCAAAAAAATCATCATTCGCTTCTTATTACAACAAGGAGAAAATTAACAAGTACAAGGTTGTAGGAGGTGTCAGAATTGAAGATACTCTTTTGATCACTGAGAACGGAAGTGAAAATTTTACAATTGCTCCCAAAGAAGTTGATGATATCGAAAACTTGATAATGCTATCAAACTAACAAATAATTTATTATGTAATAAAAACAAGTCCATCTTTTTGAAATAAATATGTATACTTTTTAATTTATATATTGTTGCTCCATCGTTTTTTAATATTATCCTGAATTAGAATGAGTGCATACTTACTTACTTACTATATCAGCTCTTTCCTTGCCATCGCAATACATATAGTATTATTTAGCCTAATATCATATCACTGCCCTATTTACACGCCGACCTTCTCTCATTAACACTTTCTTCAGGACTTGATAAGTCCCACAACAACAGCAGTGCGTATATCACTAACTTTAAACATTCAGTTGCTGAAACTCAAATTATGCCTTTTAAGGTGATTTCTGAAAAAAAAAATTCACTTTTTCTCTCTCTAAAAATGATTAAAAAGGATTTTGACTTACTTGAAACAATTCTATTTGTTCCTGAACAAGGTTGTTTATCAGTCTTATGAGGCCTAAATATAACCCAATATTGTCAATTATATTAATACTGAAATATAGGCTTTTACCTGATTACTGAGCATTTGACCCGAATTCAAAACGCCATTCAAGATTTCAAAAAGTTAGACTCTTCATTGTTTCCAAACACCCCAAGCAATGAACATGTATTAAACTGTCTAGCTGAAAAAGTGCCTCAAAATGAGTCATATCAACGTGTAAGCCCCCTCCCTTTTTTTTGCTGTTTATCAAGCTTATACCACTCTTTTTTTCTTTTTTTTTAAAAAAAAGGTTAGACTTTTGATAAATACTTCAAGCCAAATTACAGTAGAACATACACCATTACCTGAGCCTAAGTCATCTTTTACACTGCTCGATGATGCAGCATTAGAAGATGCTTCTATAAATGTCATACTTGATACAAAGTCATTAAAAGATCCTGCTCAAGATCCGTTCATTCTGCATAAAACTACTAGACGTGATGTTTACAACACTGCAAGAGAGAGAACATCTTGTGAATGGCATCCAACACAGGAGCAGCCTTTTGATGTTATACTCTGGAATGATAAAAGAGAAGTGACAGAGACAAGCATAGCTAATATTGCTATTCGCTTTCCTGAAAATGGGAAAGCAATCTGGAAAACGCCAAAAGTTGAATGTGGTAAATATGAAAAGAGAGAGAGATAGAGAATATGAAAATTCAAAACGATTGATTTATTAATAGGACTTTTACCTGGAGTATTTCGTTCATATCTACTATCGACTAAACAGGTTCAAGAAGATATTATTACTTTGGACCAGTTAAAATTAGCACAAAAGGTAAGTTGAATGAATGAATGAATTGGCTATTCGATTCTATTTATCCATTCATTTTATTTTGTACCATAAATAGGAAGGATACCCAATTGTTTGCTTTAATTCAGTTAGAAAAGCATATCCCGTACATCTTTGTTAATAACAAGAATAACAATAATAATAATATATGTATATCTATTTTATTTGTTTATTTATTTATTCGTTTATCCAAAAACACTAAAAGCATCGTCATCCGCCTTTTCTTGATTTAACACCTTGCTTTGTGTACGCTTCTTTAATCGAATCTGGTTATCATTTGCCATTGGAGGCATACGTTTAATGTTACAACCACCACAAATAGGCACACATTTCCAACATCTATCAAAGCGATAGCCACAAGACCAACATTGAGCGCCAACACAGACAATTCTTTGACAACGATCTATTTTTTTATATTGTTCTGTGCCTGTATCTTCACCATGACGATGTCTGGGTCTACCACCATCCAATTCCGTTTGTAAACGATTGATACGCTGTTCTAATAAGCTGAGTTCATGCTCTAATTCGCTCTCCTTTTGATCCTCTGATAGATAACCGCAGGTACGAATGTCCAGTTCGACATGAGGATGTATTGATAGCTTGTTAAGGGTTTTTTGAAAGAGTGGTAAATGGGGTTCGTAATCCATGTAATAGTGATAAATATTAAGCTTCTCGATCAATAATGTCCCTGCCTTTAATCGGTCGAATTTCATCATCTCCTGTAATAATTTAATATCGATTTCTAAATTTGTATTATCTCTTCTATTTCTGGCACTAAGTTTTCGAAGACTGGGAAACTTGACGAACATGATGATGGGTGAAAAAAAAGCATCGTCATTATCGTCCATTACAACCTAAAAGAAAAAATATTTTTGTTTTTTATTAGTAAAACGCATACATACTGTGTTCATGATAGCAGCAATAATAATAATAATAATAATAAAGACAACCTACTTCGACGACATTTTCACGTAAGCCATTTGAATCGTCCAGTTTACGAAGCGATGAGTATATTTTATTTAAATTGCTGTGATCAAGATCAAAGACGATTCTTCGCCAGAGGTATTTTGAAGAAAGATACAAGTAACGCATCTGTTTGCAAGTGTCCATGAGACTGGTATTAGAACAGAGATCGAGTTGCTCACTAATACCAGCGATGATATCAAAAGGCATTTGTAGTAGACCAGGTGATTTATTATTATTATTATTATTATTATTACTGTTGTTGTTATCCATATCGTATAGTGTAGTAAAGCGAATTATTATTGGTTTTTTTTTGGCTCTTAAAAACAAAGTTCGCTTACAAATCCAGTGGCGCATTTCATGACAAATGCAATGAATATTTGAATTTCCGACATTCTTCGTCATTTGAGAATTGAAACTTCTATTAAAAGTGGGAGAGAAAGAGAGAGGAGATCCTCATATTCAGATGCAAAATGTAGTAAATATCACAGGTGCTTGAAGATCAATGAAATTCACAGACTCAGGTTGTCAAATTGAGGAGAAAGATCGTACATACCATGAAAACTGATGATTTAGATATATATTGTAAACATAGACTGATTGACAAAACAAAAAACTAGAATTCTCAAAAAAATAATTAGTTGTATTCGGTCTCGTTCGTTGATCGAATATGTTTACATCTTGCCAAAAAGTCTTTCCATCAGCCTAATTGTCTCACGAGACATGTCCTATATGATGGACGGACTGACCCAGGTGGAGCTTGACAGTTTTTCTGGTGACACGCAGAGCTTTTTTTTTTGGGTTGGATGACCAAGAAACTTCTTCCATCTTACAAAAAGCTGAATGATCACAGGACGATTTGAATAGCTGGTTAGAAGACTACATGCATTTGGAAATTATCGATTGGATGAATAAAATCTTCAGTTTAAACGGAAGTCGCTAATAGATATCTCTCGTACAATGCGGTGACTCAAATGGACTTGCCTCTGTACCACCTCGACGTGTAAATTTGATCGCCTGTATATTTTTATTATAAAATGGAAGCACTTTTCATGTAATTTAAACTTTTGCCAAAGTGATCAAAGTATAGCAATCTAAGCTCTTTTTTCATTCATAACTTTATTATATTTATAAGCAAAAACTCATATTATCTGGTTTGTACCGTTGTATCCATTTACCTTGATTAAGAAACAGTGGATTTAAAAGGAAAAAAGGAAACCGTCTGGCAGGTCTTCGGCTCATAAACGAAAATAGAGATACAAACAGCGCAAACCAAATATACAAGTCTAATAGCCGAATATATGTGATCTACTTAATTTTTATGCTTTCCCCTTATAAATCAATATTTAATGATTTGTGTCGGGGATGGAAAGGGGAGAAGACCGTCATACACATGTAGCTATAGAAATGTGTACAGTTATCGCTTTACCTTTTGTACTATACCAAGAAAAAGAAAAGAAAAAGAGAAAATCACGTTGAGAATTATAAATAATTAGGAGCTAATATATGTATTTATAAAAATATAAAGAGATACGGATACTGAATATATATGAACATATTGTTGTTTTTTATGCGTTTGTTTGTTTATTTATATAGTTTATTTTTAGTCTCAAAGCTTTTATTTTAAAGGCGCAAATTTACGTTTATCCATAATCAATATTCAAAAAAAAGGAAGGTATGTACATAATAATGATATACGAAATACATTCACACGCGTGTCTAAGCAGTCATTATTTAAGAAAGCCATATGATTTCTTGCTGTTTGCATTTGATTCTCGATATAAAAGATTCTGCAATAATATATGAGTGACATTTTTTCCCCTCTTTCCATAACAGATAAACATATATTCATTAAGGCCTGTTCTTTTTTTTTTTCAAATAAACTTTCCCTAATTAAAGTGATCATCATGCGATTATCACGTTTATGCACAGTAGAGTGAACAGTGTCTATAAACAAATTAGACCAGGAAAATGCTTTTATGTATAAAAACAATGTAAAGAAAGACGTGGACATGTTTAGAAAAAACATAAATCATTGAATGAAGGTAGTATTTAATCACTCAACTTTACTTGTCCTAGAAACATGACATTAGTTTATTTATAAATATAGATAGCTTAAAAAAAGTACGTGAATAAATTTACCCTCAGAAAATGAACGACGTACCAAAGCGATACAAATTTTAAGTTGAATTGTGATGTTTTTAGTATTATTATTTATTAGACATTAATACTCTTCTTAAAAATAACACACATATAAGTATACATATTTATATACGAATATCGGAAATACTACCATTAAACTATGTTACTGAATAACCAACAAAACTCAAGTTAATTTATTTTATTTTGTTTACCAATAGCAAATATAAATGAGTGACTTGTATTATGACAGATATTGATACAAAAATACTCATGACGCTAACCCAGCATACAAAGTCAAATAGAGTTTTATTCTATAAGTATTTTCAATCTGAGCCATATTGAAACGTCCAAGTTGACGTCACAAATAAAGATTGAAGAGATGCACCTTTATGGCCGAATCAGGTAAAGTATATGCAGTTTAACATCATTCAAAATGACAAGCCCTTACTCCTTATTTAATTTACTATTTATATCTCTAAACTTTCTCTCTTTCTCTTTCTCTCTCACTCTCACTCTCTTCTTTCCTCTTCCATTTTTTATCTTTTTTTATCTTTCTTTTTTTTTTTCTACATATAAAAGAAAAGCATATCATAAATTCAAATTCTCATCATCATACGTTTTTTTTTTTACTTTATTATTTTGGTTAATTAAACGAGTATAAAAACATTAAGACACATAATAATAACAATAAAACTCGACGACATTTGTATTTATGGCAACGCCAAATAATCATAGCTTGGAGGATATACCGAGCTCTCTCAGTCCACCAACCGACGAAAACACTCAAGAACGACTTGACCAAATTGAAGATCTCAAGTGTTTTCTTGGTACAGCAACCAATGATTGGGGACCACATAGGTCGGTAAGGCCATTCCATTTACCCACTGGAGAGAGTATATCGTGTGTATATTGGAATGATCTCTTTCATATAACAGGGACGGATATTGTGCGCACTCTTTTGTATCGATTTCACTTGTTTGGACGACCCGTCACAAACCTCAAAAAGTTTGAGGAGGGTATTTTCTCTGATTTACGAAACCTTAAACCGGGTATGGATGCTTCTTTGGAGGAACCTAAATCTGAATTCCTAGAAATGCTTTATAAAAACAACTGTATTCGAACTCAAAAGAAGCAAAAGGTGTTTTTTTGGTTTTCAGTGCCTCATGACAGATTGTTTTTAGACGCTTTAGAAAGAGATTTGAAGCGCGAAAAAATGGGTCTCGAACCTACCAGTGTGGCGGTGGCGGAGCCAGCTACCACCCTCTCGCTTGATACCACGCAGGAATTATTTGATCAATTGCGAAAATCAATGTCACTGTCTGCAGTAGCCGCTGCTCATGCATTGGATGATATTGACCCTCCCGTTGCTATTGCAGGTAATTAGTATTTTTTTTTCTTCTCTCTCTTTCTTTTCTTAATAAACAGAAAAAAAAATCAAAAAACAGATGATCAAACTAGTTAGTAAAGAAAAAGAAAAAAAAGAAAAAAAGAAAAAAGGACACCACTTGAACATTTCCCTTTGATTTTTTTGTTTGATTTTTTCTTGTGTGAATGTAACTGTGTTGCTGTTCTTTAATTAATTATATATATACGAACCGAAACAAATACAATTATATAAAATAAAATAATAATGATAATAAAATAAATAGACGATCATTCCCATTTGGCGTCATCGCATTGGGCTATGCAAAAAACGACAACAACGGATAGACTAGGCCATCGATACACAAGATCTCTTTCTTCACTTCAAGACTTAACTACTGAAATTTTACCGCCAACAAGCTATTCAGCGGATACATCTCCACGATTGTCGATTGAAAGTAGCCCATCTTCACCAAATATCCAAATGACTTTTTCCAGATCGGTCGACGCGATTGAACGAGATAGGCAAAAAAGAATTTTCGGCGCATTTTCATTATTCGAAGGATCACCAACTTACAAACAGCGACAGCGACGTCGTACACTGTCTTTTGGATCGACCTTGGTCCGGGCAGTTGACGGTAGTCTGCATCCAATCACGGACACTACTATTCCAGGATTGGCTGATCATGAACACAGTCGTTTGGAATTAGAAGCTATTCATGCAGGTTTGACTATTGATGTAAATTGCTTACTGAAAGGCTCTTATAAGCAACTCGCAATTATGGGTGAAAATGGTCCAGAAAAGGTATTTTCATGCCCTCTGACTCAATGTGGTAGACTATTCAAACGACTGGAGCACCTTAAACGTCATATCAGAACCCACACGATGGAACGTCCTTATTCCTGTACATTATGCGGTAAACATTTTTCCCGTTCAGATAATTTGGCTCAGCATCGAAAAACACATAATCGAACACGATCGACCTCGTTATCACGTAAAAGTAAGGATTTTGATACCAATAACAACAGCAGCAATAACAGCAACAGTAGTATTTATAATGATAGTACTAGTGCCAACACTAGTAGTAACATTAAAAAAAACAACCGAGCATCTGAATGTCAGCATGGAAGAAAAAGGAGTAGCTCTTCCTGTATAGAATTTGTCGAAAAACCTGGCAGTTATAGTCCTCCCGTTTGTATTGCGCAATCTGATGAAGGCTATGCAGAATATGAGCCAACAATTCACCCTTTTGTTGCTGCTTCCGCTGATCAAACAGAAGCGATATTTAGTGATAAAGAATCTCTCTTTGAACAAAATTATACTTGGAGCGGTGAACCCTCTGCCACTACTTCATCTTCATCTTCATACTTTGGTAATCCATCTGAATCAAACCAGAGAATAAATCGGCAGCGTATGTCTTGGTCCTCTTTTAATGAACCCGCAGAAGATTGGGGGTTCTATTCCACTCATTAAAATTAGCAAAAATATGAATCCCCCCCGTTTATTTATTTATCTTTATCATTTATCTATCTTATCTTATGAAGCATTCACGCATGTTTTTTTTTTGCATTTTTTTTTCTTCACTTCATTTTTTTTTTATTATACCATATGTAATACGTTTATTTTATTTATATGATTTCAAAACTATGTCAAGGCAGTGGAAAATATAATAAAAACTATATATCTTTTTTTTTAAAAAAAATATCTATATCTATATCTATAAATTAATTTTATGGTTTCTTTGCAACGAAAAAGAACATGGGGGTGAATAAGTTTTGCTGAGCACCAGCAATCAAAGCATCGGCAGCTGTTTCGAGGAATTTCTGAGTTTCTACAGTACCCTTTGGTGCAAGACCAACCTTTTCCAAAGCACCAACAAAGGTTGTTGTTGTGAAACGACCAAGTTTAGTCATAGCAACGGTAGTAAGAACATCCTTCAAGGTTTGGCACTTACGGATATCACCTTCTAAAGGATAGTACCAGTTCACAGCGTCACCAACGTTGGACAAATCTTGATTCATAACCACATCAAAGCCAACGTTTTTAAGGGCCTGGATGCATTCCTGTGTGGTGCGCATTTTAGGAATACCATTGCCAATCTCGATACAGTGAGCAATATCTTTATGCTTGGGATTGCTCTCATTATAATTATCAGTCATACACCATTCGTAACAGCCAAAGCTTCCTCCAGGTTTCAATACACGGAAGATTTCACCATAGACACCTTCGAAAACAGGAGCGTGGCAAGTGGCCTCAATAGCATAAACGGCATCAAAAGAGTTGGCTTCAAATGGCATTTCCATGAAATTACCCTAATATGGATATATAAATATATATGTATATAAATGCATCGTTATACATATTTAAACTAGTCTACTAATATAAGCAAGAATAATATTACTTACCTTTATAAATTTAGTTTGGTCTTGTAAAAGCTCCTTTTCAGCATAAAAGGTAGCTCTTTGTACTTGGTAAGCATTGTTGTTTAAGCCTGTGATATGAGCACCAGTAAAGTGAGCAATTTCACGAGCGGGACCACCAACACCACAACCGACGTCCAACACCTTCATGCCTTTTTTGATACCAAGGTTTGCAGCCAAATAATGTTCATGACGAGCAATTGCTTTATTAAATTCCTCTCCAATATGATAGCGGCAGAAATGGAAACTAGATCCCCAACCTTACATTCAGAATTGCAAAAAAAATAGATAAACAAATAAAAGTAATAACACGTTAGCACTTTCAAAATAAAAACAAGAACTAGATAATAAAACTTACCATATTCATAGAAGTCAGTGGCCAAGTTATAATAAGAGTTAACAAGAGATGTGTACCCATCAAGTCTCTTGTCTTCATCCTCTTTGGTCTCTTCGTCAGCATTTTTCCACATTTTGAGGTAAGTATCTGTAGCAACATTATGAACGTTTTGGTTTTTAGAACTCAGATTTGCGAGTAACCCGGTTTTGACTCTTTCACCATGGAGTGCTTTGGCAAAAGCAATATCTTCAGCATTTGTTGTGGTTAATGTTCCGTTGGTCATTTTTTTTTTTAAGAAAAATAAAATAAGATGAAGTTAATAATAATAGATAAGTTCTCTGCTTAAACTGCTTTATATATTGCTAGCGTATAAACAAGAGCTGCTGGTTCACCCGTTCATCTGTCAGCCCGTCCGAAAGTCTACTCAGTGTAACAATAGAGTTCTGGGATGGAAATAAAGTAGATATGTATTTGATAAAAAAAAAGTAACAACACTAGATACCATTTTTCTTTATAAAAAAAAAAATACAACATATATTTTTGGTATATTCATTAAATTTATAAACTTTTATTCTGATTTACAATGCTTTCAGCTTTTTTAATGATTGAACTGGGTAGCCCTGCTAGCTGTGCTACTTTGATTCCATGTGATTGTCTGCAAACACCTGGCTCTACTTTATGAATAAACCGAAAGCCATCTTTTGTTTCCTGTATACTGGTTTGAAAATTCTTAATATGAGAATAATTTGTCATCTTATCTGCTAATTCATGGTAGTGTGTGGCAAAAAGCGTTCGGCACTTGATTCGATCATGCAAGTAGTCCAGAATACTATAAGCTAGCGCGAATCCGTCTTGAGTAGATGTGCCTCTACCTACTTCGTCCATGATTACAGTCGATTTTGATGTTGCACCTTTTATGATTGTAGCCACTTCAGACATTTCTACCATAAATGTGGACTGGTTTTGTGCCAGGTTATCTCCTGCACCTACTCTGCTGAATACTTTGTCTGTAATGCCAATATATGCTCGATCGGCTGGTACAAATGAACCCATATGAGCCATAACCACAATGATTGCATTTTGTCTTAAAAAAGTACTCTTTCCTCCCATGTTAGGGCCCGTCAATAGCCAAATACGACCGTTGCCACCAACATCACAGTCATTTTCTGTAAACATACGTCCCCTTCGAGAAAGATTTGTTTCAACAACCGGATGTCGCCCTCCCCTAATTAATGTTCGGTTTGTTCGTGTGATGCGAGGTCGGACATAATTGTTTTGGAGAGCAAGTTGTGAAAAGGAAGTAAGTACATCTAGTTGAGCTAGCGTTCTGCAGCTTTGTAAAATGGTCATGCCATTTTCCAAAACATCTCGTACCACCTTTTCAAAGATCTCACCCTCCAACTGTTTTATTTGTGACTCCAAGTGATTTATTTTGAGAGACATCTGTGTCCATTTATCCAGCTGAAATCGCCGTTTTGTTTTTATTTTATTGACTAGTGTCGCCTCTGGGTATCGCTCAAGGAATTTAGTAGATTGTGAAGTGTTTACCTCAACGACATGTTTCCATGGGCCGTCTGTAATAAGCTGTGCGGAAGTGCCGCATATTGAGATTAGTGTTTCTTGGAACTGAGATCGATCTGATTCAACGTCAGCCAACTCGTTGTAAAGCTTCTGTAAATTAGGGTCAAATGTACGATTTACAAAGCCGTATTCTTTGTCCCCCTTGAATTGAATACGGTCATAATCAAATGCATTACTCAAGTAAGTAGCAATATCATGATGTGGATCCAGTTTCTTTAACAAATATTTGAGACTGTCTGCATCAAGTGGTTTCAAACGATCAGTAATGCCTTTGATACTGGATAATGTGGCACCTACTTCAACCAAATCGGAATACTGTCCTCTACCTAATGTCAACCGTTGCAATGCACGTTGCGCATCAGTGCTTTGGCGTAGTAGAGTACGTACATCTTCTAATAAAAACTGATCTTCTTTAAAATAAGCAACAATGTCAAGTCTGTGGTTGATTTCTTCCTGTGAAGTTAAAGGAGAAGACAACCAGCGAGAAAGTAAGCGTGAACCCGCACTAGTGGTGGTGCAGTCCATCACAGACAACAAACTGTCCGTTCTACGCCCCTGAAGATTTTTCACAAGTTCCAATGACGCCACAGCTGCGCTATCAATACAGACGGAATCATGCATACAGAATTGTGTGGGCGCCTGCCATTTTAGTTTTGTATTAATATAAGTTTCATTTATATACATAATAAGTGCCATTCCTGCTTCCAGTTCTATTTTACTAAAATCGGTAGATAAATTTCCTTTTAACAAATTGAGTACTTGTCCGGTATCGTCTATACTGTAATGATCATCATTTTGGTAACTTAGTACAAGACTTGTGTCGGAGATGAGCAACCTTGTTACTGGATCAAAAACTGCTGAATCCGTAAGACCTTGTTCAATCAGATGCTCATGAGGTTTCAGTGATTCAGGAAGAATTATTTCGCGAGGTCTAATTCTTGCTATATCATCCTTTAGACTATCTAACGTTGTCTTTTGCATCACAAATTCACCCACTGATATATCCATCCAAGCCAAACCAATATAACCTGTTTTCGGATAAACTGATAAAATATAGTTATATTGACTAGGTTCTAAAAACCTGTCTTCGATAACAGTGCCAGGGGTGAAGATCCGTGAAATTCTACGCTTCATGCCCAACACTGATTGGTCCTTAATCGTCCCTACTTGCTCGCACAAGGCAACTCGACATTTTAAACGATTCACAAGAATATCAAGGTACCGATCCAATGCACGTAAAGGAAAACCTGCAAAATCAACGGTAATATTGGAAGTGATGGATTTCTTGGTGAGCTTCAAGTCTAGTTGAGATGCATAACGGGTGGCGTGTGATTCATATAACTAAAAATAAACACATAATACATATGTAAAACATAGAAATCACAATGGTAAAATTTCACAAGCATATTTTGTACTGTGTTGTTTTGTTTATAAAAATGTAGCGGGCATAAGGTTTACCTCGTAAAAATCACCCACTTGTACTAACAAGACACACAAGGGATACTGCTTCGTATATTCTCTTACAGTATCTATCACAACAGACCCTGAGGAAATTTGTTTTGGGTGTAAGCTCTTTTCTTCCTTTATTCTGGTTTGTTTCACAAGTTCATCCAACTTTATACTAGATACTTTCTTTGAAAGAAGTTTGCTACTATGAAATAGTCTTGGTGTCAAACGAAACATTTAGAGTGGAAATAGAAAAGTTTTATTTTTTATTTTTTGTTGTTCTTGCACTTTACAGTCACCAACACGGAGTTTAAACATGGTATCATAAAAGATAAAAGTGGATATGATTGGATGGAGTTAAAAAATCAAAAAAGTAAATGTAAATAATAAATTTCTCTTTTTTTTGAATAATGAAAAGAGAAGAAAAAAAAAGAGGGGGAGAAGAAGAAAGAAGTCGAACGTGAAGGAGATAAAAATATTTTAGAAATACAAAAAACGCTTTATATTATAAACAAAGACTGATTTATTCTGTCATACAAAAGTCAATTCAGGTTAAGAACTTGAAACTTCTTATTTCTTCAAATCTTCCACTTTCTATTCTTAGTCAATCAAGAACAAGTTATCATCACAATAATAACAAAAATAAAGAAACATATTTTTCTCTTTCTATAATTAACCAAACTTGAAAAACATAAAAACACAGATAGATAAATAAATATATATAGCGTACTTTTTTATGCAGTTCTTCATTTTTATATATAAAGAAAACATCACTAATTGATTCAATAACTTATATTAAAGCACATTCTCTGGGTCCACGTTCAAGTCATGTGATAGAGTTCAAATGGAGAAAGGTGATACAAGAGTCTTGGATGTAAATATGGGGGGAGGAGGCTAAAGTTCTGATTCTCATTGTTCACTCCTTGTTTGGACTTATTTCGAATTCAGATGTACAAGTTCTTCTTAAATCTAACTTTTTTTTATTTTTTAATCTATTTCATTTTTTCCTTCTCTTTTCTCATTTTTTTTCAGTCAAGAAAAAAGTATGAATGATATTGATTGGTTAAATGATGACGACAGTGATTCCGATTACTCGCTTGATTACGAATATCTTGGACCCAGGCAACCAAACTATCGCAATGACGACGATGCAGATTCAGTTGCTTCAGAATTGTCAGATGCCAGTGGACACGATGGGTTCGACATGTGGGACGAAGATCCTTATAGTACAAACGACTACACTTGGCAGTCTAACGACATGAAGTTAACGTCGACGATAAAAGAAAAGCAGCGTGAAATAGACCAAATCAATCATCATGCAACGTGGAAAGGTAGTTTTTGGAGAAAGGAAAATGGCTGGCCTAAACAGCTTTCTTCGTCTAGTTCGACTACCAACCATGATCAATCTGCGAATTCTCTATGTTTAGTACTTTCAGAATTTGGTTTAACAGAAAAATTACACGCTGTTTATAGGGATAAAATCATCGAATGTGGTAACGCCACCGCCTCCTACCCGTCCTCTTATTCTGATGTCGACAGCACTACCACGTTATTGGAAATAGATCCACCATTACATACGAATACTATACCATCAAATAAATATATGGATACACATGCTTCAATTGCGGTTCCTCGCACAAAAACACCCGTCGTCTCAGCTTCTAGCACTTGTGGAACAGAAATATTATCACAGTTTCAACCTTTTAATAAATACATTAAACGATCACAATTCTCCAATATATATTCCAAAGACGCTTATCTTTCACTTTCTTTTGAACCGCTTTGCTTAGCAGAAAAATATGGTTATATGGCTATTGGTGGAGTTGAGGGAGAATTTGAACTCTACTGTTGCATGTCACAGAAGCCCGTTAAAATTTGGGGAACTAAATTTAAAGGAAGCAATAATGTGATGCTAATGACGAATGCTATCCAGATTGTGCGTTGGAAAAAAGAGACAGGGTATGATTATCTACTAATTGCCTGCATGAATAATGCTGGAGTACTTGTTTATGAATTACCAAAACATGAGCAATGTCCTCGTAATGTACAGTTGAAATATCATATACGCGCTTTTGATAGAGTGGCAATCAACGATGCACGTGTAAGTCCAATGGGAGACACTCTAGTATGTGTAGGTGATGATGCTTGCATTTTTAAAATAAATATCGCCTACCATCAGGATAAGCTCGTATTTGGCACCCCAAAAAAACTCATCATTCCTTCCAGCATATTAGATACAAAGTTACCGTTTTCTACATTTTCATCACAATATATCACTTGGAGTAAATCCTCTCTCTTTTTTGCACATACTTCAGATACTCATCACACAGTCTTTGTTTGGCGTACACAACCAAAATACGAAATGCTTTGCCAGATTGATGCTGGTGGTTATACCTATGCAATCCATTTCCATCCTGAATTAGATGGAGTGCTTGTCTTCAGCAATCGATACGGTTATTTACATACAGTCAATCTTCATGAAGCAGTAAGAAAGGATACATTTGAACATGCATCAATACCAGGCTTTGATCGACACACAAAAAAGGGTGGGCATACTTGCACGCCCTGGTGTGGTCAAGGCGAAGAAGCAATTCATCATACTCATCATCTGCATGCTCGCCATGAAATTACAATGATTTCCTTCCGGGGGGAAAAGAACAGACGACTTCGTATTCTAGCAAAGATTAATGGTCTTCAATGGTCACGGGATGGGCGTTATCTTTATGTCTCCACGAAGAAACGAGTATTAGTCTATGAATTCTTGCCCGAAGCATGCCGTATTCAATCACTAGAAGAAGTAGCTCAGAAAGAAACTCTCAAAATATTTGAAGCAAATCCAAAAAAACGTAAGTTTTATAGTGAAATTATACCTGATCATGTACAAAACAAAATGCAAAAACTATCACATATGGCTAGTCATTGGTAAAAAATAAAATTAAAAATTAAAAATTAAAGCGAAAGTGTAAAACTGTCTCCCTTTTTTTAAATGTATAAACATCCATCACACAAAATATATTTATTTAATCTTTTTCTTTCAATAAAAAGATAATAATACACTATCAAAGTGTACAAAAACTATAAAATGAATTCTATTATTATTTAAAGCTTATCATAGTACTTATCAAGACCAGGAATATCTTCAGTAAGACCCTTTCTCTTACGGACGGCACGGATGATATCGTAGACCTTGTTACCAGCCTCAAGAGGGTTACCGGGCATGGTCTGCCAGTGATCGAAGACAGCTTGAGGGAAAGCTTGACCACCGGTGGCAGCACGAA
>VCJD01000048.1:0-15108 GCA_024140245.1 Backusella tuberculispora | reverse complement strand
GTCAATCTTCATTAAATAATGTGTGTTTACAGAAAAATTTCTATAAAAATGGAATATTACTGGAAGTCTTTCAGGAACACATCGAATTGACAAAAATTAGTATAATTTTAAACAGATTGACAACATAGAGATCCAGAAAGTAGATACATATAAAAAGTAAGGCTAGATTATTTCTATGCTTAGCCAAAGCGTAATCACATGTGTTGAAAGGAGGTTTCTATTGATGTAATTGTTTTAATCAGATCATTTTTTAGGTTTATTGCGTTTATAATAGTTCGCTTATTCTATTTGACTTGGCAGTTGAGCAATTAAACAACATTAGAGTAATTTCTGGATATAAAGATTGTGCCAAGTTCAAACTGGTTCTATTTTCTCTTCGGGTATTCAATCTTGAGTAATACAAAAGGAAGTATAGGAACTGCCAGTGATTGCCTCACTTTATCTTTTATTGTAATACAGCGATCGACAGAATACACAAGTAATACAATACAAAATTAGGTTTATTCTTTTTGCATTACTTTTCTCTTGGCAACTACCTTTTTTGATCAATCACATAAATAAGTTGATGATTTTTTTAAAAAAAGTTAAAAATCACCAGTATTGCAAATAATTCACCAATAAAAGAAATATATTCCATTTTCCCTACAGAAAAAAACCAAAAAAAAAAAAGAAAAAAATAATCTTGATTTATTTCTAATATGCGCATAGATCAAGCATAAGCCAATTGCTTTTTAATAAAAAAAAAAAGCAGTGGAAGGTGACAATAGGTGCGTGTAACAAATTGAAAGGAAGGTATCAGGTTTGGAAAAATGAGGAGTTGTACAAAGAAAAAAAAATAGTTGCAGGATATGTTTGTTTGCTAATAATAAAAGGCTTGTTGTTTTAGTTTGCTTTAAATTAGCAGCATAGGTTCTATAAATAAACTATATTAAATTTGGTTGCAATTACTGTTTGGTTTGAATGTTTATTTACAGAATATGATAGTTGAGTGCGATATACATATTGAAGAGTTGTTTTTCTGCGTTTTTTTTTATCGGGGCCATTTTTTACCAAGCCAACCTAATTTGCCAAATACGTTCCATAGACCACTAGTTTTGTTGACATCAATACAGCAGACTCTTTGTGCTTCTGATTTGCGGAATAAAGAGTTGCTTTCAGTCGCTTCATACGCCGCCAGTATTAGAGCACGTTTACATTTCATATATTGTTCAGGAGTTAATCTTAATGTGGAAGCAATTGTCACTTCTCCAGGATGTAGTTTATCAAAATATTCCATCTTACGAATATTCAATGGTGGACCTGATGAAAGAGAATGATGTTAGACGTTTCAATTTGTAGTGACAACCTATTTTAAGTAATTACCTTTCCAGTAAACACGGACACCGGGTTTTCTGTTAAACACTTCAGGTTTTGGTATCCAATCTTGTTTATCACTGAAGACTACTTCGTCCGGGATATTAATATCCAAATTGTCATAAATAATTGCTGCAGCTGTCTTGGCTTTTTTACTAATTATAAGCTCAGACGACTCATCCGAGGTATTATCGCCCCGCTTTTGTTCATCTGTTGGACTTGCCAAGGTATTTTTTGTTGCACAATGCTTCCTTTTATTTGCCTGCGTTACTTTGGAAGAATAATTAAATGAATCAAAGACGGGGAGTGAAAATGAACCGGTTGGTGAAGATGGAGACGGGGAGGGTTTCTTTTTCATCCGATAATGAGGAATTCTAGTAAGCAGGGCGGTCAAACTTTCATCGTCGTCACCGTAATTGCTACTACTACTACTACTACTACTACTACTACTACTGCTGCTGCTGCTATCTCTTTCATTGAATAGTTGTGTCGTCACGCTTTGATCTAATGTACGGTAATAGCTAGCGTCAATTTTAATTTCAGGTGGCGAATGTGTTAGAGAAGGAGGAGATGAAGGTAGAGACAACCAGTATGAGCTACTCTTTTTTTCTAGAAAAGCAAGCTCAGCAGGCTGCTTTGGGGTTATAGGTGGGGACATAATGAAGTGGAGTTGCATTCGAAAATTGATAAAAGAGAAAGTAAGAAAAGGAAACAGAATTATTATTTTTTTTAAAAAAATAAGTATTTTTATAGAAAAAGTTTAATGAGTGACGTTTAAGTTTAATCTAAAGACAGCAGGTGTTCTAGAATAGAATTTGTTTGTATTAACTCATAATATTATGCACAAAGAACTAATTACTATTTTCATTCATATCACTTGGTTTTTTCTTTCGTCTTTTTTTTTTAAAAAAAATCAAGTTAATTTTATATAGAATCAGTATTATAACAAAAAATTAACATAGAAAGAAAAAGCGAATAGATGGACCAGCCACGGAAAAAATAATAATAGTAATAAAAATAGGATGGAATGGAATGCTATGAGAAATATATTACTTCGAGTCCTCTTCTTCTTCTTCTTCTTCTTCTTCTTTCATTGCGTCTACTTCATCATTTTCTACATCAAATAAATAATGATAGTTAAGAATGAGGTATTTAACAATGTTTTGATGATGTCCTAGATTTGACATTGTTGTTGCAAAGGATGCAGGTCCAGGAGCTGGTTGAAGTAGTGTGGGACCAAATACAATCGCCAAGTTAGTTGCATACATATGATTAGTTGCTTCAAAGTCAGTTACACTAACAAGATTGTATCAAAAAGTTAAAATCGGTTGACTTGCTAATACTTTATACTAAAACTTACATGACAAAATGCTCAATTATTCTCTTTAATAACATGTAATTATTATATGGTAGTTTGTTCAATACTTTCTTAATCAAATATACCCTTTCATCATGATCTTCCGATGCTACAAAGCCAAGCATTAATATTAAAAATATATATTAAAAATTAATTTCCTTTTTTTTTTTTTTAATAATTACCTGAAGCATTAATAAACTCATCATAATATGCATAAGTTAACAATGGTTCGGGAAGCTCGCGTAGGAACTGTTTAAGCGCATCTGCAACAACATTTATATCCGCCCAAGCAGGGTCACTCAAATCCACCTTATCTACATTCTTGTTAAATTCCGCCTTTAGAGCACTAACTACTGAGCCTGTTCCGGCAACACGATAAATACCCACTTCCTCTAAACCTCGCTTCTCAATTTCGCGAATACATTTGTCAGCTACTACAGGCATCTTTCCATCACGCATCAAACAGTCCAAAGTAACACCATATACAGAAGATCGAGTACGAGGTTGAGTTCTAGATCCATCATTAACAATGATGTTTTGTGTTGATGGATCATCATTCATAGACTCTGCTGCCAAAACACTTTGACGTTTCGCTGCCCCTTCACGGGCTGCATTGTAAATTTGTTGCATCCAGTCATACATGTCCTCACGACTCATACCTTGAAACAAGTACTGCCCTCCTTCTTCCGTCACAATGCGAAACACAAATTCTCTCTTTGTATAGGTACTAGCAACTGAAGTTGTAGAATGTATCAGGTTAATGACAGTAGACGCTTTTAGCGTTGCAAAACTGGCATCCGTGTGAATGGATGGGAACATGTGCTGTATAGGCGACACCACAATTGATTGGGGCCTTAATCCGCGAAGAAATGAATTAATTCTTGGCATCATACTAGAATGATGGTTACCATGTTGACCATGCTTTGTCACGGCCAAATGAGCCTTCTTATCATTTCTCTCGGATTGTCGAGCATGTTCCAGCTGTTTCTTTTGTAGTTTATACTGAAGTGAGAGCCATTCTTTATCCACACGATCTCTTTCTTTAAAATCCCGTTTCATCTTGTCCATCTGCTCCGTTACCAATTTACCAAAAATAGATGTGCGGGACACATGGGACTTGTACGATGGTCCACGCATTACTAGGCTTCCCGAGGTGGAATTACCAGATGACTTCTTGGTCTCTCGTGCTGCAACCTCTCTGAGATCTCTCCAGCTTGTTAATTCTGGATTAGGTGAAATAAGGAATGACATACTAATGCTCTTCTGTTCTGCTTTTTGCTCATGAAGGTCAATTTGGGCATCCATTATCAGTTGCAAGAAATGAAAGACACATCTCCTTTTATCAAAATTGATCACATTATCACGGTTTTCAAACGTATCTGGTACACCTACACAAAGTTCAAGAATTCGTTCAAAGATCCAACCCAAACTAGGTACGATTAAATTCGGTTTCGACTCCTCCTTAATTTCCTTTTTGCTTGGCGTACGCGATTGGGTCTTTTGAATTTGGTGTAATAAATTTTCTAGTGTATCAAGATTGGCGTGGTCGTGCTGCATCGCCACATCATTCCACGCTTTTGTAAATATTCTTACTTCTGGACTAACAAGTGCACTTGAGATAGCATATTCGACAAAGCCTGGAATTCTTTTTTTGCTATTGTGATCATCCTTCAGTTCAGGAGAAAGAACAACGCTCTCACCAGAGGCTCGGCTAGCCATAATAATTTGCAAGAATTTTTCAATACGTAGTACTCTTGTTTTTAAATCAATGGCGGTAGATGATATATCATGAATAACCCAACTGCGAATAATATAGTGCATGCAATAGAGATATTGAATCGCACCCGGAAACGCCAACAACAAGTCATCATCCGAAAAGGCAGAAGGTGATACCACAGATCGCTTTGCGCTTTCAATTGCAGTAAATATATCAGAAACAATGACTTCATCTTGTAAAATATGATTGACTGGAAGATGGCTTAATGGGGTATCCATTAAAAAAGACAATGAACCAGATATTTTGGAAGTACGAGAAGGCTTTCTTGCTGGAAGCCATGCATAGATATCACCCGATTGTGCTTCAAACACATCAAAAGTTTGAATCCAATCCTGCATGGTGACTGAGACAAACAGCTGGCGTACTGATTTATCAACTTGCTCAAGTAAGTATTCCGCAGGGTATCTATCAACTACATTTCCTGCATCACTATCACGCGGTTTTTTAGAGATTCTTAATGGAATCATCCTGTTAGTTGCGAGTTGGAGTGTAGTGTGGTACTTTAAATCGCCGCTTGTCAACTGTTGATAGAGTTCTTCAGCTCCACGTGAACCTTCAGGATCAAATTCAATAGCTTTGATATCATAACAAGGTGAAAGTGATTTAACAAGAAACTGTTTCTGAAGCCCCTTCATTCTGTCTTTGATTAACTTTGCAATTGCGAGGGCATCCAGGATATTTTGGCGTAATTCGTCAGATTCATCCAGTGTCAATGATTCTAGTGGAATAAGCCAGTCGTTGAGTGCCCCTTTTGCATTGTGGAGAAAGACATAGATGTAGCGATGGATCTCAACTTCATCAATAAAGTCATAAAAGTATTCTTCAGTCCAGTAAAGAAGAATGTCCAAGACCCGAAGTTGAACATATGCGATCTTTTTCCAGTCATAGCCAGACAGGTTATCCTTTTGCTCTGGAATACTACTACTGCTGCTACCACTACTGTTGGGTGTTTGAAAGTAAGATTCAAGAAGAATAAGCGAACTTTTTTTCTTGGAAGATAATTTCGAGTTTGTCTTTGCATTTACGAATTTCTTTTGCAACATATCCAACAGGTGTGTGCTGGAGCAGAAGGTACGATATGTCACAAAAAAGGTATTTATATATTCTTCATCATCTAGAGTAATATTTTCTGGAACGATTTGTTGCAAATCTTCTGTGAGAGAAATCATATTCCATTGATCTTTCAATGCATCTGTATAATGTATGATTCCATAGACGAGCAATTCCACAAGGTATTCAAGATACCCTCCCTTTACATGAACTAGCAGTGTAAATTGATTCTCCTTGATTGATTCTATTATAAATATATAATATAAATTATATTAGTTTTTCTATCTTTTTTCCTTCTTTTCTTTTCTTTTACATATATATGTATATATGAAATTTACCATTATATTCTGATTTATCTTTTGTTAATAATGCAGATGCTTTAAATATCAATTCATCCTTTTGGACACTCAAAACGACTTCACCACTACTACCAGCATATGATTTGTTTCTTCTATGGGTATCAATCAAAGTCTTTGTTGAATAAGTGCGATGATAACGGTTTGAAATGAGAGAACCTAGCCAAGTACGAGTATGATCCGACGATGCATCACTCGTACCTGAAGGAGTATTTTGATTACCAGATGGAAAGCTATATGTTCTTCTACGAAATGCTTTTCGGCTAGCATTTTTAGCCGGAGGAGAAGGCGGAGAAGTAGTGGTAGCAATAGTGTTAGTAGTAGAAGAAGAAGAACCAACTGTTGCATCAAGTGTAGTAGGAGATGATCCATTTAGTAGACTGGTATAAGAAGATGAGCTTGAAATAGGTAAATATTGAAGCGAACGCAGATTTTTCTTTGAGAGACTACTCTTTCCACTCTGATCATCCTCCAGAAATGATCGAAGTGAACGAATGCTATTGTTATTTCCTCTTTTACGATGATGGCTCTTGGCAGATGCACTTTTTCCTTGATCTGCATTTGAAAACTTTGTACCAGTATCTGAAGAATCGGTGATTATACCTATCAAGTCATGCAAACGATAACTGCGAAGTAGTTCAGGGAATATCAACGAAGATGAAGGAGGTGGGGATACGTCAGATGTACCTTGTTGGTGATGGTGTGAACTAAATTTACGTCTATCATAGCCTTGACCGAATATCTTTGGCTCACATGCTAATGAACATTCCTGTAAATACTTGAAATCATGAGGCACAGATGCGAGATCGGTAACAGAATGTTCAAAAAAAGACTGTAGAGGCCCAACCACCGGAAACCCAGCCGATGATTTGGTCAAACCCGGTCTTCCCGCATTCATATCACTCCAATGGCTTAAACTAGATTTAATTGTGTCATGAATCAATCGGCATTCATCAAAGTTGATCAAAGTAGGTCCAAGTGAGCGATGGATACGTCTCTTTAAGCAATCCACAGTTTGACGAATTGTACCAAAAAATGGTAAGCTGAGGGTAGTGCTTGTATTCTGTTGTCGCAAGTTTAGTTCGTCTGCATCCAATACCTGAGAAAACTTGAATGTGATATCCGAGCTCCATTCATCTGACCACTTGTTATGATTAAAAAGACCATGACCTGTCAATAACTTTGCCCATTGTTCCTGAACAATGTTCACCAGATTTCGATCAACTGCTTTCCAAGTCTCTCTTAGTCTAACAATACCTACAGAGCATACACCCATAGCAACTGCGCACCAGCCTGTCATGTCACCCAATTCCATCAAATGCAAACCCACTTGGATCCAATGTTCCAGCAATTGTGAGCGAATCAATAAGCCCACCTTTTGATCTTGCTGTTGAGAGTCGATCAAGATGTGACTTCGAATCATTTTTGTAAGGAAATGAGGCGAGGCAGCTGTAAACAGTAAGGAATTCAACATTTGAACTGGCGACTGAGGCTTTGATAAATAAGAGAGAGAATTAAAAATGATCTGCTGATACTGAAGATGCTGCGAAAGATGAAATATGTAAATTTGTTCTGCAAAGCCGGTTGGATCGATGATAAGAAATACATCTGGTGTAAGTCCTGTGATAAGCAAATTAGAGACATTGACTGAATCCCTACTACATTTGCCTTCCACAATATTGTAACCAGCCATTTTATTTTCTACTTGTTGTTGTTGTTGTTGTTGTTGTTGTTTTTGTTGTTGATCTGACTCTGAAGATTTTAAAATTTTACTGTTTTCCGTCACAGTTTTGAGTACCACTTCCTTTATTGCAAGAGCTCTTCCAGTTGAGATTTTATCCAAAATTGAAATCATTCTAGTAGCCACGTCCCCCATCACATCAAGACCAAATCGTTCACACCAAGCCATAAACAAATCTAATAAACGTTCTGTCTTTTCTGGTTTCTCAGCAACATATGAAGCTAATATTGTCATGAGATGAGAACCTGTAGTAAAAGTACTATAAGTAGTCAAAAAAACGTCAATAAATTCATCGTTATTTGTAGTTGACGATGATGATAAAAGTTCAAGAATCAATGCTTCGAGTGTTCCAACTTGAACTATAACATCACCACTACCATCACCGGCCCGGTCCTTCCGAATCAGATCCAAGTCTTTTTGTGTAGCGTCGTACATCCTGCCAATAATTGAGTCATCCCAATCCTCATGGCTTGTGCTGCCTCCAGACCGGCTGGATGATGGAATATCTTCTTCGTCCAAAGGCGAATTTTGTTTTCTTCTTATTCTTTTACTATTACTACTACTATTTTTTCCGTTTTTAATGGATTCCACTTGACTTTGAAAAGAACTGACCCAAGCCTGTCCAATTTCGCGATATTGAGTTGAATAGACACCAAAGATAGACGGGCGATTTGAATAAGACAGACTGAACAGGAGATGACCATTTGATTGTAAATGACGAACGATATCATCTGAAGAAGAAGAAGAGGAAAAATAGGAATTAGGTGAGTTGGGTGTATCAGAATATTCTATAAAATCCAATTTAAGATTGTCAATAGGGAATTTGGATTCAATCTTCCATAGTTGTCTTGATGACTCGGGTCGGCTACAAACATAAAGGAATCCATCTTGTGTAGTCACCAAATGAACTTCTTGTACAGGCTGCATCGTCACTTGGTTGAGTTCCATAAAAACTGCTGCTGTTTGAATGGTTTGTTTGGAAAATATAGTTTCTTGTGCTTGACGATCAAAATCATTTTTCACTGGCTTCATATTAGCTGGTGTTGTTGTTATGTTTGATGGTAGACTTGCTGTTACTGTTATTGCTGGTGCTGTAGTACTACCAACATTAGAAGTTACACTGGATTGAAACGTCAGTTCTTTAGGTGAAGGAAACAAAGATCGAAGAGGAGATTCTGAAGCAACTTTATAAAGGTAAAGTTTATGACCTCTCAAAATGACCTTGTATAGCTTCCACCCGCGGTCCAGTTTAGTCTGCTTATGGAATGGTTTAAAATCGGTCTTTTTGAACAAATATCCTTCCTTGATAATAATCAGACTCGTTCGTTTTTCACTGGTTGAATTTCTTTTACGTGGTGAATCAAACTGCATAAGTGAAAGACCTTCCATTCCCATCATAGAAACCGGCCGTGCAGGTTTACTATTATCATTAAAATCTGAGATTGACTGCAGCTCTTCAAACGACTTTGAAAGAGGTAGAGTATTAATAGTGAGCGTCTCTGTTTTGTCCTTTTCAATCGTTATTGGTTGATTATTTACCCGTGTTAATGAGATGGACGTTCGAGGGCTTTTGCTACTGGAACTCGTTTTTGAACCTCCTGCGTTATTGTTACTGGTAGTAGTATTATTATTATTTCCACTTTGAAAAAGTCGATTCTTTAGGAAAGAAAACGCATTGCCGCGGCTTTGATTTGAAGGAAGTTCGTCTTCAAATGTTCGCGGTGTTGACGAATTGCTTTTAGTCTTTTTAGATTTCATCGCCAAAGACGGCGAAAAATATTAAAAACAGTGAAAGAAAAAAAAATTAAAATAAAAAAATAAAAAAAGTGAAACTTTTTTTTTCTGTTCTTTCTCTCACCCTCTTACTCACCCACCCCCCAATTCTTTTCTCACCCCCCTTTTTTTTTCTTTTTCTCTCTATTTTGCGCGCGCTAATTGAAATCCTAATGACGCTTGGACCAACTTTCTGCTATTGAATAGAAATGAGGCTGAGCTTCGCTTGTTGATATAAACAAGCTTTAAGTGTCTAAAAGTGCCAATGAGAAGCTTAAAGTCACTGCTGGTTGATATAAGATGATGAAAAACGTTTCTACGATATGAGATTCTACTGCCACAAAAAGACTCTGTTTCCTTCTTCATGACAAATATATAACATCAAGTATGTTGTACTCCTTTCTTTGCAGGGCTTTTTTACTTGTTTCGTAGTCTTGAGAATATCTTCAGGGTGATACAAAACACTGTGGATCAAGAATATTATTTATCAATCTAGTTCCTTTTTTTTTAATTCTGGGTAAATAAATAACCAAATAAAAATAGAAAACCAAGTTTCATTTCTGGGTTTTTTACATAAGTTTGGTCAGAAAACTGATGTAATTACGTCATTGAATAATAATAATAATAATAATAATAAAACGCGCTTCGTAGTCTTTTGGAGAATATGTATATACACATGGTGCCTGTGCAAAAGTCTTTGAAGCTACTGTTGGACCGGAGTAGAAAGCAGCAGCCACACCAAAAAGTTGTAATTTGTTTAGGTTCGACAGAATATTTCAGGGTGATATTCTCCCCTTGTCAAATTAGTTCAGCAATAAACATCCTATTCCTGAAAGTATTGACGTCTCTGTTCCACAATGTTTACAGATTTAATATCTGGTGGATCAATTTTGTGGTTGACATCTGCTGCTAAGCCTTTTATGACTATGATGTTGGTATATTTATTTACTTTGAACTCGTTGGTATTTATGAGTAGGAAACTTGTCCAATTCTTTCTTTTTGCTTCAATTACTGATAGAGCCTTGTGGAAGATGCTATGCCTCAACAGTTGCAATTCTACCTAATTTTTGTTCTGAAGAATATCATTGAACATGAATAAAAGTATATTGGTCCTGCCACCTTGGTGGAAAGCATACTAGTAATCGCTTTTCATTATTATACCAGGGTGGGACATTATCAAGCTTCTACGACTCTGTATCTTCTTCTCTCTTTTTTCTTTTCTTTTTCTACAGTGATTCTTTTTCCCAACACTATTTTTTGTATAGCTTAATGCATCTCGTACTATTCATATTTTCCTAATTTTTCAAAATCGAAGCAATTGAATAAACACCGTTGAGTACAGGCAACTGAGATACAAAAGGTAGAGTTTCGCTGCTTTATTAAGGCATGGAAGGACATTGTCTAGAGAATATGCTCATATATAAAGCCACTTTATTGTGTCTACTTTCACGCCTTGATGGTTATATCTGTAGTGTGTAGAACATGTACGCCACTAGTGTCGTTTCTTATATCGCTCTCCTTTGATTTCCTTAAAGCTATACATGGCCCAATTTGGAACAACCAATAAGAATTAGTTTACTGATAGAGAATAAAAAAAAAGCTGAATTCGAAAGAAAAGTTGACTAAAAATAACAACAACTTAATTGGTCCAGCTATTTTTTTTTCATTTACGTCACTTGTGAGAATAAAGAAATTTTTTTTCTTTTATCCTTTTTTTTTTTGTTGTTTTTTCTCTCCTTATAAATACACGCGTTTCCATATTAATATAACGATCATGAGTGATTTAGAAGCAAAAACCGTTCAAGACGCTACACAACAAAACGATACTACACCTTCCTCTGAAAATAACATTGCTGGAGAAGATTCTGGTGAAGTTGACAAGGTAAAAATAATAATAACAATAATAATCTTCAAATCAATACTTGTATAAAAGGAAAAGGATTCGATTATTAACACAGATGTGGGGAAAACCCTTTTATGATTTGAATAGGAGCTAGAGGCTATGAAGCAAAGAGTCAAGGAGATGGAAGATGAAGCAGCTAAGTTACGAGACATGCAAGCCGAAGTTGAAAAGTCCATGCACCCTGAAGAAGGTTGGTTTTTTTTTTTTAAAAAAAAAAAAGAATAATTTAGATTGAATTTTATTCTTTGAATACTAAAATCAGTTTGATTAGATAAAGAAACCGTTGACAGTCGTTCTGTTTATGTCGGCAATGTAAGTTGTCACATATAAAAGCTGTATATTTTAGTGACGTCTAATAATAATGAAAATGTATGTATAGGTCGACTATGGAGCTTCACCTGAAGAATTACAAGCCCATTTCCAGTCTTGCGGTACAATTAATAGAGTAACCATCTTGTGTGATAAATTCACTGGTCATCCTAAAGGGTAAGAAAAATAAGTAAAAAAAAAAACACATAGAAAACTTGTTTATTTCATATAATACTTATTTTTTATATATACTTGTATAATTAATTGATGTATGTGTTATTTATTTATTTTAGTTATGCATACGTCGAGTTTGCTGAACCTGGTTTTGTAAATGCTGCAGTTGCTTTAAATGAAAGCTTATTCCGTGGTCGTTTATTAAAAGTAACACCAAAGCGTACAAATGTTCCTGGTTTCTCTGCACGCGGACGTGGAAGAGGAGGACGTGGAGGATTCCGTGGTGGAATGGGTGGAGGAGGAGGAGGAGGAATGCCATACTATGGTCATTCACCTATGTACGGTTATCGTGGAAGAGGGTAATATTTACTACTATTATTATTACTTCAAATAATGTACATTTAAAAACTGACAATATTTTATTTCTTCAATTATAGACGCGGTAGAGGTGGCGTTTACTATACTCCCTACTAATTAAACGGTTTATAAGAAGACGAGCAATTTTTCAAGAACAAAAAAAAAAGAAAGAAAAAATAAAAGAAAAAAAATATATAAAAAACTACAAAAAAAAGGGGAAGAAAAAGAAAAGAGAGGAAAGGAAAAGAGAGAGAAACAGAGAATGTGAGGGAGAGAGACCAATATAAAATAAAAGGATAAAATATAGTAAAAGAGTGTGGGTAAAGAAGAAGAAGGAGAAAGATATAATAATAATATAAAATATGTGTAGTATATTAAAAGGATCATAAAAAGAAAAAGAGATAAAAAAAAAAGAAGAGAAATAATAATAATTAGGAATTTGCTTATCGAGTTGAAGAAACCAACTTTGACAAGTCCAAGACGTCGTTTGATTTAAACACAACGTATATCTTCTGTCGATTTAAGCATATTTATTGAAAACACATACTTTCTTTTTTCTTGTGCTATTGAAAAAAAAAAATTAGCATATTTTGTCCCTAGATAGTTCTTTCCAAGGTAAAGTATGTTTTCTTTTTCTTTGTTTTTCTTTTGTTTATTTTATGTAATAGAAGTAGTAGTAGTAGTAGTTATAGTAATAACAATACAAACATGTAATTCTATATATATATATTATACATGTGATGTTTTTTCTTTAAAAAAAAAGAGAAATAATATAAAAATATTATGTCTAACACTTAAGAACATAAACACTCGTCCAACTTCATTTGACATTCAACTTCATTTAATTCATCGCATGACATTATGCCAAAGCTCTTTTTTCTGTCTCTCTTTATCTCTTTGTCTTTGTCTTTCTTTTTATATAGTATGGAAAAATGTGCCTATGTATACATTTGTTTGTGATGTTTAATGCTACGCTGTTAAGAAGCTGATACAAAAAGCTAGGATTGTTTATCAAAAATAGTCGCTTACAACTGCTCACCCGATTTAAGGGTTTTCTCTGGATAAGAGTAAGTATCTCTTCTTCGTAATCAAGTTTATGTTAGCGAAGTTGTTCCAAACTCTTTTTCGTTTCTGCTAACTCTGACGTTATCGTATAACGTTATGGGAGATCTAATGATCATGAAGTACTGATTTTTAGTTTAGGTTTGTAAATTGAATTGGGGTATTTACAGCTATTTTGTATTAAATAAATAAATAGAAAAGCATACCCAATAGCAGCCTTAAAATACAGTCGTTTGATGAGCATGAGGTTGGTCCCACGTAAGCCTTTCTTTTACCCATTGACCTAGTTCAGATTGAGTAAATTATCGAGCAGCATTTTTATCCAAAAGTTCAAACTATTCGAATGATAACAAGATATACATGTTTATTAGACATATTCTATATAAAAGATAAGAATAAGTATACACTTGCGAGCAATCCATTCTCAAGTATCTTTAATTACTCAAGTAACAATTGAAGTAGTTCGATAGCCGCTCATATAAGCGACTACTCTATAATATGCAGTTGCAATAGTCGATTTAAAGGTATTCCTGGTTTGAACCAGGTGGGGGTTACTGCACCTATTTTGTAGCGTTTACTTCTTTTTTATTATATTTACAGAGTCTTTCAAAAGTAGCAAGTATAATGAAATGACTAGCTATTATAATATTCTTGCATGGTCTTTCAAGTAAGGCATTTAGCACCATTTGTGAAAACATATATTACTCTAAGAGTAAGCCAGTTATATACAGTGGTTTTGGATATGTTCAAGTTGGTACCGTAACCATTGTACTGAGTGAAGTCAGTCTAAAAATAAAAATATTTCTTCGAGGCATATTCTCTCCGCCATCATATAAATGTCAGAAATAAAAAAAAAACAAGTACCCAAGATGATAGACTTGTAATCAAAAGGTGAAAGGATATATGTTCCTATTATTTTTTATAAAAAAAAAAAAAAAGATGATGGTAAGATTACACCTACCATTAGTACGTTTTCATATGCCAGATTATATGATTTAGGGAAACTCAGTCAAGATGTAGAACCTTCACTAATATAAATTGGAGAAGGGCGTCACTAAATTAACTGAATACTGAAGCAGCCTTTAGAAATAAAAAAAAAAAGAAAGTGACCAGGATATAGAATGGCTAGCACGGGCCACTATCTATTGATTGAAGAGAATAATGTAATTTATTTTTGTATACATCCATTATGAATATATGATTTGTCCACCGAAATAAATAAATGCTTCCTAGTTTACTTTTGGAGCATTCTTTAATTTTAAAATGACTGTGACACGGCCAAGTAGAAGTTGGTAGAACAAACTAGGGTGGTGGAAATAAAATGTACTTTTCATGTTTTATCAGTATACCTATGCATCTATTTATGACTTATATTTATATCAATGAGCAGGCATGTATGTGTATAACCAAAATAAACAGTACAATATCTTCATTACTTGGTTTTCTTCAAGCAAAAACAATAACAAAAAAATGTCCATTGCAGTTACACAACTGGTCACTGAAATCAGAAACCTCAATTATGGGTTAATAGAGAAACACTAGATATAAAAATAAACACAAAAGGAGTTCAAACCAGTCAAAGTTTGAGGTCATGCCCTATTAAAGCTTTCTCTTAGTCATCCTCTTTATAACTAAGTCCTCTTTATAACCAAGTAATTATATACACGAAATACTGTTAATTTAAATTGATTGGATCAAGCTATTTGAAAGTGAGTCAATAGTTTGAAAGTGGGTCAGTGATGTGAAAGTGAGCCAACAGTTTGAAAATGGGTCAGTATTTTGAAAAAAAAAAGTAAAAATGGATCACTTTTTTACTTACCAAAATAGAAATGCGACACAAGAAAAAAGTGAAGACAGAGGCAGAAGAAGAAAGAGAAAGCGAGTTTATTAATTGTT
>VCJD01000024.1:0-37537 GCA_024140245.1 Backusella tuberculispora | reverse complement strand
CCCCCCCCCCGCGCATGCGTGGGTATCAAAAGCTTTAATACTTTTTAATGAGGGTAAATACCCCCTCATTAACAGAATTAATCCGATTAACCTATTACTTATATATGATACAGTCTTATATCTAAAGGAGATGCATATTTTATGAATATAGGCAAATATAGCATTTTTATTAATAATAATAGTTATTATTAATGAAGAATTTATTCTTCGACACACCTGATCAAGATTGGTCTAAAGGTCTCTTCTCGCCTCTCTTCGCTAAATCTAACTTATCATAAAATATAATAATAAAACCTTTATACTCTAAGTTGATACAAATTTATAATTTTAAAAAATTAAATTTAATAAGAACAACGGATGGAACTTGTTGTTGGCTTTGCAGACTATTTAGTTTCCCATATATGGACTTATTATGGTACTTATAGAATCTACCACGAAAAGGTAAGTCTGTTAGATTCCGAGGGGGGTTAATATTTTATTTAATTAAGATTGAAGTGGTAATGAATTTACAGTATGGAATGATGGAGGGCTAGTTAATGACCATTCTAAAGTTGTAGCTGTAGAAGTTGCTCCGATTGCTCGTGAGCTACTAAAGAATTGAGGTACGTACCAATAGTTATTAGCTAAGTTGTACTCTTGTCGAGCTAATAAATCGTATAATGCGTACAGGAATACTAATGAAGCTACAATAGAAATGATAGATCCGAAACTAGATACTAGATTCCAACCTGCATATGCATCTGGGTAGTCAGGGATTCTTCGAGGCATTCCTGCTAGACCTAGCATATGTTGTGGGAAGAATGTTAGGTTAACCCCAATGAATAGACTCCAGAAATGGATTTGTCCTAATAATTCATTGTAAGATTTACCTGTAATTTTACCTACCCAGTAATAGAAAGCAGCAAATAATGCAAAAATGGCTCCCATAGATAATACGTAATGGAAGTGAGCAACTACATAATATGTATCATGTAGAGCAACATCCATAGATGCATTAGCTAAAATTACACCTGTTACTCACGATTGATACGACTTTCATCATAATTACTTTAAGTGCATTAAGTATTAGATAGTAAATGCATATTAATAATACTTAATGAATGGATATTGACTTAAAATAAAACCGTGTGGACTATATCTTAATTCCTATTTGATTATGCATACATAAAGAAATAAGAACTGTCGCGTGTAGTCTCTGAGGAGCCCAATTAATTAGTATTGGTTTCCTGCTGATTGCCTATTGTAATATCTTGATCATTGTTACCATTTAGGTAGATCAAGCTTTAAGGGTTTCCAGCATATAGCGAGCTACTAGAAATCATTTTAGATTTCAAGGTCTAACGTTAAACCTCCAAGTGTGAATAAAGCTAAGAATCCTAATGCGAATAACATTGGAGTTGTAAATCGGATACTTCCTCCGTATAGAGTTGCAAGCCATGAGAAAATTTTAATACCAGTTGGTACTGCAATAATCATTGTAGCTGCTGTGAAGTATGCTCGAGTATCAACATCTAATCCTACAGTATACATATGGTGAGACCATACGATGAATCCTAGAACACCAATAGATAACATAGCATAAACCATACCTAAGTATCCGAAAATTGGTTTACCACAGAAAGTAGATACTACATGGCTAACAATTCCGAATCCAGGGATAATTAGAATATAAACCTCAGGATGTCCAAAGAACCAGAATAAGTGTTGGTATAGAATTGGATCTCCACCTCCTGCTGGCTCATAGAATGATGTATTGAAATTTCTATCTGTTAATAACATTGTGATTCCTCCAGCCAATACAGGTAAAGATAGAAGTAATAGAACTGCTGTAATTAATACAGCCCATACAAATAGAGGCATTTTGTGGAATGACATTCCAGGAGCTCTCATATTAATAATAGTTGTAATAAAGTTCATTGCACCTAACATAGAAGAAATACCTGATAAGTGAAGACTGAAGATCGCTAAATCTACAGATCCACCAGAGTGAGAAGCAATACCTGATAATGGTGGATAAACAGTCCAACCAGTACCAGCTCCGTTTTCTACGAAAGCACTAGCTACTAAAAGAATTAAAGAAGGTGGTAATAACCAGAATGAGATATTATTTAATCGAGGGAATGCCATATCTGGAGCTCCAATCATTAATGGAACGAACCAGTTACCGAAACCTCCGATCATTGCAGGCATAACCAAGAAGAAAATCATAACAAAAGCATGAGCAGTAACAATTACATTATATAATTGATGATCACCTTGTAGATATTGAATTCCAGGACCAGCTAATTCTAGTCTAATTAACATAGAAAAGGCAGTACCAATCATACCCGCAAAAATAGAGAAGATGATATATAAAGTACCAATATCCTTAGCATTTGTTGAGAACAGCCATCTAACCATATTAGAAGTTGTTATAATCCTTTTTTTCGTTATTACTTTTATCTATAACTGATTTATTATAGATAGTAAAAGGGTATCTACTAGAAGGTGGTCCTGTATAACAGTAACATAATTTCAAAAAAAGTAGATAATTTTGTCCCAATAAATGAAGAGGGTATTGATATAAGGTGGCCGTGTTAATAGACCACCGTAAAACAAAGGTCCTAAAGGTCAAAGGGTTCTAAATATGTAAAAAGTAAAAAGGGTTGTAAATAAATATAATAAAAGGGTATAAATAGTGAATAGTGTTTATATACTTACTGTGGGACTCGAACCCACAAGCCTCTCGGCACCGAAGTTTAAATTCGGAGAGTTTACCAATTTCTCCAAGTAAGCAGAAGTTATAATCTATCATATAAATAATTAATTACTTATTCTTATAAATTTATTTAATAAAGTACCGGGAGGAAGATTTGAACTTCCAAGCTTTATGTATGAGATAAACATTTTACCATTAAATTATCCCGGCTATATTATACTGTTTCTTTTATTTAGAAAATGATTTATTATACTCATGTAATTAAAAAGTCAAACATAGTTATATTAGCCAGGTTCCGCCGGGGCAACCCGGTGGGACGGGGCCCTCCGGGTTCTGCATTTTGAAAGAAAGGTTATAATTGAAGTAAGGCAAAGAACGTAACGCCTTTACCTTGTAGCCCACGGGGCTTTAGACATGAGGAATGTAGGTTTTTCTTAGAACTAAATAAGCCGAATTCTGTTATTAAGTTAATGTATCTATATTAGCAAAAATTTTTATTATACTAAATAAAAGGCTTTCCATAGGTTAAATAATTCTACATTAGACTTCTAATAATCTAATTCAGATCACTTTAAAAGACTGTCTATATTAAGTTTAATATAGATTGTATATTTCTTTCTATTACCCTAATTCTCATTAGATGATTTACATTATGGATTATTTAATTTGATAATTCAAATCATAAGCCTCGGACTTTCCTCCAAATAAATTTATTTGGCTAACTATTATAGTTCCTAAGAAATAAGATTCAAGGTCAAGAAAAGCCTGAAGAAAGGTATATTTGATCTCCCTTCTTGACCTGTCACATTTATAACGTGACCTGTATTTCATAACAAGATGCCAACATACTATTTTAGCGGCGATACCGGAGGTCTCACTACATCGACTTTAAATTTTATTTGATCGAAATTAATAAATTAATTTTAATCCTTAGGCCGATTTTAAAGGGTTTATGTTATATTGTGCGGATGATAGATTTGAACTACCACGTCTAGATCATGAGTCTAGTATGCTGCCATTACACCAACCCGCATTATATATTTATTACATTACTTTTATAGATAAATTCTCGGATATAATCACTGGTACTCAATATAGGATTTTTAGGAAATTATTTGAATTCTCCAAATAGTAAAGATTGAGGAGAGCAGGATTCGAACCTACATAGAGCACTAGGCTCACGAGTTTACAGCTCGCTCACTGACCAATCAGTAATCTCCCCTTATTTATTACTTATATAAATTAATCGATTCTGAAATTATTTAGATAAATCGATATATTATATATAGGTTAGACAATCTTGTCTTTTTTGTTAAGTCTTAGACGACAACTTTTAGAGAAATGGTTTTTATAGCTTAAGGACTGAAAGCTCGATATTGAGCCCGGAAGAACCGGGAAAAAGATCTATCGATTAGATTATTAAGATCATTTATATTAAAGAATAGACCAACAAGTGACTTAGGTTGAATAAACTAATTAAGAAGTAGACTAATAAGTGAATCGAACACTTTTCAGCAGATTTGCAATCCACTACATTACCAAATATGTTAATTAGTCTTTATCTTTTAATAAATATATATATGAAGAAGGGTAAGAGGTCCTAGAAAAAGGGTATATTAGATACCACACCTCTTTCTTGACCCTGTCAGCAAAAAGAAGAGCGTTATGTGCCCTTTATCTTAAGATATATTAATTAAGTATAAGTAATGAATTTAGGGGTTGTAACTTAATCGGTAAAGTTCCCGACTTTTAATCGGTATTATTAGGGTTCAAATCCCTACGACCTCAGTTTTAATAAAATATAAATTATATAATTAAGTAATCGGAAGATTAAAAAATAATCTTTATATTTTGGGTTTAAAAAACTAGTTTATTTTAACAAAGCTAATTTAACAAATTAGCCTAAGGGTCAGCTGACTCCTAGGTATTCCCTTCAGGTCAGTATCTATGGACTTGGTCAGGTAAAGACCTTTCTGTACTATCTCTGCGTTGGAGCCCGTTCAACATGGTTTAAATCGGCGTGAGCTCGTAGGGCACTACTAACAGTCTATTTTATCGACCATTTTGTTCAGGATGTATTTTCACAGAAAGGTTAAACCTGGAGATCCCTTCACTCTCCTCATCTCATCAATATCATTTAATCCATTGGAAACTAATAATAATACATAAATTTAATTTATATTAATTATTATTATTTATAAGTAAGGATTAATTTTACTAAAGTCCAAGAGGCTTTGACCCTTTGAGTATTAGATTCGACGGGGTTAAAGGAGTGTAGTTAAGTTGGTTATAATTGGGATCTCCAAAATCTTTGTCGTGGGTTCGAATCCTACCACTCCTGATCTCCAAAATCCTTGTCGTGGGTTTAAATCTTATTTCTCCTGTATTAAATAAAAATATTATTATTATAATAAAAGAATAATAAAAATTAATTCTCTATATAAGTCTGGTAACTCAATCGGTAGAGTGATATGTTGATAACGTATAAGTTAGAGGTTCGATCCCTCTTCAGACTATTTAATAAAAATAATTTAGAATATTATTATAATACAATGATATTATTATAAGGTATATGGCTGACTGGTAAAGCATTTTACTTGAAATAAAACATATGTGGGTTCGATTCCTACTATACCTAATTTCTAAAATTTGTTTTATTATCTTTATAACAAAAGTTGTATTACAATTATTATTATATAAGATTGATCAAATATTTACGTAACGGCCTATGGTCTTTTAATAGAAATCATTATAAGGAATATAGAGTTCCGGTAGCTTAAATGGTAGAGCGTACGACTGAAAATCGTAGTGAGGAAGTTCAATTCTTCCCCAGAACAAATTCTATATAGTATAAAGGTGATCAAAGGGTTGAGTATAGAATAATTATAAGATTTAATATTTTTTAACAAAAGGTATTCACAGTATTCACATATTAAAAGTTATCTTAATATGGCTTATCTTATTGTATTAAAATTATTTTATAAAAGTATAGAATTATTATTTTGTTTCAAAATTGATTGATACAATAGAATAATGTCTTGTAAAATCTATCTTGTTTTGTTCTTTCAAAATTATTTAGAAAAACAAAATGAATGAAATTAAAACTTTCCCTTATTAAAATATCTGTGTTCATTTACAGGTTATAAAATAAGCAGGGTATTTTTAGGTACCCTAGCAGCAGGTCGCACAGTCCATTGCTCTTATGGTTATGCTACAATCCTAAGGGCTTGACACCTATAGGTCTAAAACCTAGTGGGCTACAAGCACTTTCGGAAGCATTAGTGTTACACATTTATGTTACACATAAATGTCACACACTAGTCAAAGAGTTAAAGGCTGTATAAAATTGCTTAAGCGATGGCTACATTAAGATCTATTAGGTCAAGATGTTTATTACTGCAATTTTGTATATAATTATATACAAGGGGTTATAGTATTACAATTATAAAGTTAACTACAAATAAACATAATGAATTTATCGATGGTATTATTTCTTATTGGTATCTTAGGATTTGTTCTTAATAGAAAAAATATTATCCTAATGCTGATCTCCATCGAAATTATGCTATTAGCTGTTACGTTATTAATTATCTTAAGTTCATTTAGCTTTGATGATATCTTAGGTCAAACTTATGGTATTTATATTATTGCTATTGCAGGAGCGGAATCAGCTATTGGGCTAGGAATTCTAGTTGCATATTATAGATTAAGAGGTAGCATTGCAATTAAAGCATAATGTATTTAGCTATTCTAACACTGCCTCTATTATCAGCTACAGTAGCTGGATTTTTAGGGAGAAAAGTTGGTAAAACAGGTAGTCATTTAATTACTTGTAGTTCTCTAGTTTTAACTGCTTTATTAGCTTTAGTAGCTTTTTATGAAGTAGGATTATGTCAATCACCAGTTTCTATTAAATTAATGAGCTGGATTGATTCTGAGTTCCTACTTGTATCATGGGGATTTATTTACGATAGTTTAACAGTATCTATGCTATTACCAGTACTAATTGTATCTGCATTAGTTCATATTTACTCTACAAACTATATGAGTGAAGATCCTCATAATCAAAGATTCTTCTCTTATCTATCAATGTTCACATTCTTCATGTTAATGCTAGTAACTGGTGATAACTATTTATTAATGTTCATTGGTTGGGAAGGAGTAGGTATTTCATCTTACCTATTAATTAACTTCTGGTTTACAAGATTACAAGCAAATAAAGCAGCTATCAAAGCTTTAGTAATGAATCGAGTAGGTGATTGGGGATTCAGTATTGGTCTATGGGCTATCTTCTGGACTTTCGGTAACCTAGATTTCTCTACTGTATTCTCTTTAGCTCCATTTATTAATGAAGAATTAATTACTATTATTTCGATTTGTCTATTAATTGCAGCTATGGGTAAATCTGCTCAAATTGGTCTTCACACTTGGTTACCTGACGCAATGGAGGGTTTGTATTGGGCTCTCCTTAAATTTCACTATATGCGGGAACATCCTAAAACTATCTGGTCCACTCAAGAACAATTCTTGCTCGGAAAAATCCAGATGGTAGGACAATCCGCAGGAAACCACAACAATATTGTGGGCTCCTCAGAGACTACATGTGAAACATTAAGAAATAACGATTCTAATTCATTAAAGTTTAACTCAGATTTTAAATACTGGTTTATTGGTTTTACTGAAGGTGACGGGTCATTTATTATTAATAAAAATGGTTACTTAGAATTTAAAGTAACTCAATCTAGTAATGATGCACAAATTCTATTCTATATTAAAAAAGAATTAGGATTTGGTTCTGTATCAGTACAAGATAAAAAGAATAAAACTCATCATTTTCGAGTAAAAGATCAAAAAGGTATTTTAAAACTAATTCATATTTTCAATGGTAACTTACTAACAGAAAGAAAGAATAACCAATTTAAACTATGGTTGGAAGTCTTTAATAAGGCCTATAATAAGGATATTCAGTTAATCCAAAATAATAATAATCCAACTTTAGATAACGCTTGGTTATCTGGATTTTCTGATTCAGAAGGTTGTTTTACAGTTAGTGTTGTTAAACGATCTGAGACATATAATCAAGTTCACGTACGATATATTCTATCACAAAAAGGTGAATTAGAACTTATGACTAAGATTGCTGAAATGCTTAACGGTAAAGTATCTTATCTGAAGAGTTATAATGGATATAATATGACTGTTAATCTATCTAAATTATCTAAGATAATTAGTTATTTTAATAGATATTCTTTAAAAACTAAGAAATATATTGATTATTTCAATTGGCTTAAAGCATACAAATTAGTTATTAATAAAGACCATTTAAATGAAGATGGTTTAAATCGAGTTAAAGATTTAATGAATAAAATCAATAAAAAATATTAATGAAGATATAGTCCGAACAGTTATGAGAGTAACTGCGTATATCCTCTTACGAGAGGGTATCAACATATTTTTGCCAACACCAGTTTCAGCTTTAATTCATGCCGCAACTATGGTAACAGCTGGAGTTTATCTACTTGTACGATCTTCTCCTATCTTAGAATTTGGATCAACAGCTTTAATTCTAATTACTTGGGTAGGTGCTTTAACTGCATTCTTTGCAGCAACTACAGGTCTATTACAAAATGATTTAAAACGAGTAATTGCTTATTCTACTTGTTCTCAATTAGGTCTTTTATTCTTAATTAGTGGACTATCTCAATATAATGTAGCATTATTCCATTTAGTAAACCATGCTTGGTTCAAAGCCCTATTATTCTTATCAGCTGGTTCTGTAATTCATGCAATGAATGATGAACAAGATTTAAGAAAATTTGGTGGACTATCAAGACTATTACCATTCACATATTCTATGATGGTTATCGGATCTTTAAGTTTAATGGCTTTACCATTCTTAACTGGATTCTATTCTAAAGATCTAATTATTGAATTAGCTTACGGACATTACAGTTTCTCTGGTAATTTAGTATATTGGTTAGCTTCTGTAGCTGCAGTATTTACAGCTATGTATTCTATCCGATCTTTATATCTAACTTTCTTAGGATATCCAAATGGACCAAAAATTAACTATCAAAATATTCATGAGGCACCTCTAATTATGGCAATTCCTTTAGTTGTATTAGCAGTATTCAGTATTTTCTTTGGTTATGTAACTAAAGATCTATTTGTTGGAATGGGTACAGATTTCTATAATAATGCTGTATTTATTCATCCTAACCATTCTATCTTAGTAGATACTGAATTTGGACTTCCTACTTCAATTAAATTCTTACCATTAATTGGTAGTCTTCTAGGTACTTTTGGAGTTCTGGCTATTTACTGGATCTTTGATTCATTACCTAACCAATTCATTAGTACTAGTCTAGGACGAGGAATCTACCGATTCTTTAACCAAAAATATTACTTTGATAACATCTACAATAATCTAATCTTAAATAAATTATTAGGATTTGGTTATACAACTAATAAAATCCTTGATAGAGGAGCAATTGAATTAGTTGGACCTTATGGATTAGTACATGTATTTAAATCTGCTTCTAATAGAGTAACATCATTAGATTCAGGATTTATCCCTACATATGCTATGTACATCTTTAGTGGTTTAATCTTATTCATTACTCTAATCTTCTTTGTTGGAGATCCAAGATTATTTGTACTTCTATTATGGGCAGTATTCTTATTACCTAATAATACTAATTCTACACAAAAATAAATATTCCCCCCTCTCCCTTGATATCTTAATTAATACCTTCCCGTGGTGATATTGTGAGTAACCTTATAAGGTGAAACTAAATTAATTAAATAACATTATACTATAATATAGTTAAATAATTCACTCCTCCTCCCATCTTAAACCCCATATTTATATTATAGGAATCATTTATATTCTTCGAGTGGATTAATCTAATAGATATTTAGAAATAGATTATAAATCTCTTATTAGAAATAGGTTCAGCCGGGGCAACCCGGTGGGACGGGGCCCCCCCGGGTTCTAAATATATTTAGATAAAGGAGTAGGGGTGGCTATATATATTGTATATAGCCTGTACCGAGTTAGGCTAAATTGAAGTTTCTTATGTATGTAGGTATAGACTAGTAGGCTATCCTGTACGGTATTGATGTATAATAAATAATAAAGGTTCTTGATAGGGGGTGGGGGGAGGGGGGTGAGTTTAAAATTAGATTAATAAATTAGATACTGCTAAATGCATAGGTTCTAAGAATAGATTTGGGAATAATCCCATTACAAACATTAAGAATAATAATGGAACTAAAGTCATGAACTCTCTTCTATTAATATCACCTAGTGGAACTAGATATCTACTTTGAGCACCAAATGCTGTTCTGTTATATAACCAGATACCATATGCTGCACTTAAGATCATTCCTAATCCACCTAATACAGTTAGTACTGGGTTTTGTTGGAAAGATCCAACGAATGTCATGAATTCACCAACAAAGTTGGCTGATAATGGTACTGCAATATTACCTAATGTGAATAAGAAGAACATAACAGACCATACTGGCATATGTTGAGTTAATCCTCGGTAATATTTTAATAATCGAGTATGATATCGATCATATAAAATAACTACACAAATGAATAAAGCAGGAGATACTACTCCATGAGCAAGCATAAGGATTAATGATCCTTCAATACCTTGGATTGTATTACTGAATAATCCTAATAGAGTAATATTCATATGACCTACAGAAGAATAAGCAATAATCTTCTTCAGATCTACTTGTCTTAAAGTAGTGAAAGATGAATAAATAATACTAATTACAGCTAAAGAATAAACTAAAGGAGTAAAGAATACAGAAGCATCTGGTAAGATAGCAATAGAGTATCGTAAGAATCCATAACCTGCTAATTTTAATAGAACTCCGGCTAGAATAATAGATCCAGCTAGACTAGCTTCTACATGAGCTTCAGGTAACCAAATATGGAATGGAATCATAGGAACTTTTACTGCGAAAGATAAGAAGAATCCTAACCATAAGATTCTTTGTCTTGTTTCACTAATATCTGCAACAGCTAATACTTGATAATCTGTAGACCCTACTTCAAAATAAATTACTAGAATAGCTAATAACATAAATAAAGAACCTAGTAAAGTATACAGGAAGAATTGATAAGCTGCATGAATTTTTCTTTCTCGTGCACCCCAAATACCAATAATTAGGAACATAGGAATTAATACACTTTCGAAACAGATATAGAATAATAATAAATCTAGAACTACAAATACTGCAATTAATAAAGTTTCTAGAACTAAGAAAGCAATTAAGAAATATTTAATTTCTGTTTTAATACTTTCCCAACTAGCTAAAATACAAATAGGAATAATAAATGTAGTTAATAGAACAAAGAATAGAGAAATACCATCTACTCCAACTACTTCTTGAGTAGTTACAGTAGGGAAAGAACTAACAAATTGGAATCCATTATAATTAGAATCAAATCCAGCCCAAAGAACTAGAGATAATACAAAAGTTAATAATGAACTAGAAAGAGCTACCCTTTTTTGCAGAGATGTATTTTCTCCAGATAGGATAACACCAATAACACCTAGAAGAGGTGTAACCAATAGTGATAAAATCATAGTTGTAGTTTATATTGTTACTTCTTAAATAGAGGGAATAATAATATAAATTTATTAAACTATTTAACCTTCTAATCTAAGCCTGAAGGTTTTAATCTTCAATCTTAGAAGGCTTTATACCCATAGGTCTTCAGCCCAGTGACTTTAAAAATTTCACCACAAGAAGAAAATATTATAAACCTCTAGATAAAAACCTTAAGGTACTTCTAGAGAATTATAAATTCTATTTTAATAAATTAAATATTAAATTACTAGTCAAAAAATGACTAACCCAAAGTAATACTTTGGGGAAAGTTATAAATCCAGAATATTTAATAAAGACCCAAAAGAAGATCGAAAAGAAACCTTCAAGTCCATCTTAACCCAGATATTTTAGGTCAAGATATCTTAAATATTCTCCTAAAAACCTAAAGTTCTATCCCCACAGGTTTAGCCTAAAGGTTAGAACCTTTTGATCCTAGGCCCCATTAGATTTTTATCTAATGAGTGTTATTTTATACTATCTTTTAATTAATAATATATAATGATAAAACTAATGGAATAAAAGAAACTGACCATACATAAATCAATTTTAGAAAAATCTAGAAAGACCCTTTAGGTCAATCTTATATTTAAGATTTATATTTCCCAATCTTAAATAAATATCCCATAACTTATTAACAACTTAGAACACAATGCCACAATTAGTTCCATTTTACTTCTTAAACCAAGTATCATTCGCATTCCTTCTACTTATGGTTTTACTATATGTAGCATCTAAATACATTCTACCTAACTTCATGTTAGTACAATCAGCTCGAATGTTCTTAGCATCTAAATAATAGATTTACAATCTCCGTTCAAAAATTATTTAACGGAGATGAGAATAGGTTTTATTCTTTTATGAGTATTAACTCCTAGTCAGAGTCGGGGCCGGCCGGAGGCCGTCCGTGATTCAATCGCGCTTCGCGATTTCGTCTTTAAGATTTTAACTTAGATTTAGGTTCGTTTTAACAAAAACGATTAAACCTTTAACAGACGAGTACGGCCTCCGGCCGTCCATGTCTCAGCCGCGCTCGCGCGGCCTCGACTCATTGAATATTAACCATCAATTAGACATATAATTTATTATATGTCTTGGAATCTGATAAGACTTACCTTTTCGTGGTAGATTCTATAAGTACCAATCTTTGGGAAACTAAATAGTCGACGGACCTACAGGCCTTACTGACAGTACCGCTATAGCGGGGCCGTTATATAATAAAGGTGTATACCGTGTATAGTAAATACTAAATTCCAAACCATATTCAGGCATTACTTCATATGGTTATAAAGTCAACGACACAGAGAAAGTTGTAATTGCAGGAGTAACTCCTAATACAGTATCATTTGATGAGTTAAAAGATATCTGAGAAGGTAAATCAATCTATAAAGATAAAATCATCCATCAGAAATCTTTAAATACAATATCAATTAGCTACAAAAAGTTGAGAATTACTTTGAATATGTCTAATCATAACATAAGTAAATGACCTTTATACGATAAATTCCCCCCTCTAAATAAAGGTACAAGAAATGTAGCTTAATTGGTAAAGTATGAGCATTGCGGAGCTCAAGATATAAGTTCAAATCTTATCATTTCTACTAAAATATGAATCAAATAAGATTTTAGTGTTTTTATCATTATTACATTAGTTATTACACAACGTAATACAAGGTAATTATTGAGAAAAATGATTACATTTAATTAAGAAATAGTCTTGGTTTAGGCTGTGTTATTCTTAATGTAATTACTCAATATTTCTAAAATTTTATTCTATCTTTATTCTAAAGATAGGTAATTTACTTATTACCTAAACATCCTTTCTTTCTTTATAAACTAAAACCTTTATCCTTTATAATCTATCATCTATACATCTTGCTCGGGAGCACCTTCCCTATCAGGAATTAAGAAACCCTTTATTTAAGTGGGTGTTGTTGTGATTATGATATGTTATTACCAAGTTGCTTGAGAATTTAGTATTGCCCAGCTTAACATATTACTATGCTTACACCTGCAACCTATTAAGACTGTGATCTACAGTCACTCTAATAAAGAATCGTGCCAAGATAGGCTTCCCGCTTAAGACGCTATCAGCAGTTATCCTTTCTGAACGTAGCTTTCCTGCCGTACTGTAACAGACCTAAAATAGGTAGTAAACAATAACAGGTATACCAGAGGTTCATATCACTCGGTCCTCTCGTACTAGAGTAATGTTCTTGTCCGATTCTAATTCCATTAGTAGATAGGAACCGTACTGTCTCACGACGTACTTAACCCAACTCACGTACCACTTTACTCGGCGAACAGCCGAACCCTTGGGAGCGCCTACACCCCCAGGATGTGATGAGTCGACATCGAGGTGCCAAACCAATCTGTCAATATGGACTCTCGAGATTGATCAGCCTGTTATCCCTAGCGTAACTTTTATTCGTTGAGCGATGGCCATTCCATAATGGACCACCGGATCACTATGACCTACTTGCGTATCTGTATGACTTGTCAGTCTTACAGTTAAGCCGGCTTATGCCATTACACTTAATTAGGCTCTCTTTAGCCCATCCGTTTCCATCGGATTTAAGCCGACCTTTGTACTTCTCCGGTACTATATGGGAGAAATCCGCCCCAGATAAACTGCCCATTAATCACTGTCCCAAAAATTTGGTTTAGCGTGCTCCTAATTAAGTCAAGGTATTTCACTGATGTCTAATCGACTCCCTTGTATTCTACACCTTAATTATAAGCACACAATGACTAACTACAGTAAAGCTGCATAGGGTCTTCCCGTCTAGCTAATGGTAATCCGCATCTGCACGGATAATTCAATTTCACTGAGCTCATCTTGGAGACAGTAAGAGTATCGTTAAACCATTCATGCGCGACCATAATTAGTGGCCAAGGTATTTCGCTACCTGAGGATCGTTATAGTTACAACCGCTGTTTACTGGAGGTTCAATCAGTACCGTATTAGTACCTCTCTTGACTTACCAGCACTGAGCAGGTATCAGTCTTTATACATCTAGTTTCCTATTAGCAAAGACCGGTGTTTTAAGTAAACAGTCGTACTCTTCTATTCTGTGCCACGATCATAAAAATCGTACTCCTTCTCCCGAAGTTACGGAGTCATTTTGCCGAGTTCCTTCAAGATGATTCGCTCAACGCCTTGGTATATTCTACCAGCAGACCAGTGTCGGTTTAGGGTACGGTTAAAAAATTAGATCATTTCCTGAATTTTAAATTAAAACTATACCATTACTGATATGTGTCAATATTAAAACTGTTATCTAAATTAGTTTTTCTCATCGATTACTCCTATCGGAGTTCACTCATTATGGCACGGCAAAGCCGCACCGAGTTTTAAAAACCTTAGAGGCCGTTACTTTACTCATGGAGGTTGAGCCTAGCCATGAAACCCTTCTGCTTTCGGCGAGTGGGATTTTACCCACTTTTACGTTACTCATGTCAGCATTCTCTCCTCAGTTATGTCCAGATAAGGAAACCCTATCCTTCAACCATGTCCTGAGTGTTCCGCTACCCTCCAATATTCTTAATAATATTGGGACAAGATCTCGGTATACTACTTAGACCCGATACATTGTCGGTGCCCTTGAAACTTATTATTACAGACCATTGAGCTATTACGCTTTCATTAACGGATGGCTGCTTCCAAGCCCACCGAATGGTTGTGTAATTTCATGGACTACCTTAATTTCACTTAGTAGTATTTAGGGACCTTAATTCTTGTTCTGGGCTGTTTCCCTCTCGACTAAAGACCTTAGCACCTATAGTCTGACCGTCCTTTATTAACTGTAAACCATTCCGAGGTTAGATTCCCAAACAAAAAATGTTTGGGAATCGGTAAAATTACCGATTCTATTGATAGAGCCATCACGACCCCCCAATCAAGTCCACGAGGGACATAGTATCCAGTGCTGTACCAGTTTACAGATACGAAGGACAACATACCAAAATATGTTTCGCGGAATACCAGCTATCTCCAGGTTAGATTGGTCTTTCGCCCCTTATCACAACTCATCCAAGCCTATTGCCACAGGCACTGGTTCGGTCCTTAATGACCTGGTCATGATAAGATCACCTGGTTTCGGGTCTAATCCATGGTACTTGCCCATTTAACGTAGTCGCTTTCGCTAAGTATTTCTACTTGCACCACAGATTAACTCGCTGACCCATTATGCAAAAGGTACGCAGTCATCTTGTATTTAAACTCAGATTCCTGCTGCTTATAGAACTACCGGTTCAGGATCTTTTCACCAGTTATCTACTTACTTTTCAACTTTCCCTCACGGTACTCTTCACTATCGCTCAATACATCATATTTAGCCTTAGAGGATGGTTCCCCTATATTCAGACAAGTTATCTCTCATCTTACTTACTATTTTTCTAGTTTATCTTATTACGGGACTTTCACCCTCTATGGTTTGTCATTCCAAACAAATTATAAGCTAATCTAAATTCTTCTAAAGAAGAACTTACCCAATGGAATAAATCCATTAGGCTAGAAAATAGGCTAACCCGCTTTCGCTCACCACTACTAACGGGATCTCGGTTGATTTCTTTTCCTTCTACTACTTAGATGTTTCAGTTCGTAGAGTTATTATTATATTGGTTTCCCTTAGGATCATCGTAATTATCAAATCATTCATTACGATTTTTGGTATAAACTACCTCCTTTGGATGTATTGGCTAGTCATCCCCGATAGTCCCTTTTTCATCTTGGTAATACATTACATATCATTATTGGATACTTATTTTATTTATCAGTTTATTAAAATTAATAGATGTTTACCCATAAGATACAGACTATCTTTGAACTATACCACGTATTTATTATGTACATAAAAAAGGGGTATTCTTTATTATCAATTCTGTTGTAGAAAAATATACCAAAATAAAAAATGTAAGATACATTTTAAAGAAAATAAAGGATATTACTAAAGAAATAGATAAAGATGGTGAATGTAATCCAACTATTACAAACATTGAAGATTATAAAAAGAAACTATAAAATATATTCCAAAGTAATATAGACTATATTATTCTCTCTAAGTCTAAGGGTTATACAAGGGGTGAAGACTCGGAATATCAAATCTTTAGTATACGTAATTGGTGCTGTAATAACCTGGTGAAGACCTGTTAATTTATTATGAATTAATAGTTAAAATGGAGCTATTCACAGTGATGAAGACTATGAACACTTTTAATAAAAATTATTAGAATTTTATATAATTATGAAGACTATGAATACCTTTTGTTAAAAATTTAAAACGAGTAATATTAAATCCTTTATTCTATCTATATTAGTGAAGACCAGTTAATTTACACTCTATTCTAAATTAAAATAGAACGGATTACAATGGTGAAGATTGTGAATACCTTTTGCTAAAAAAGATTAAATTATTTAATATATAGATAAAGGTCCAGGAATCTCTTTGATATTAAATTTAACTGCTATACAAAATCATTACTCAAATTATTAAGTATATTAATAGTATAGTAAACACATCCCTAAATAAATTGAACAGTATAGAATGTATATTATTATATAATAAATTGAATAGAATTTTTATACATAAAGTACATTAATTAAATCCTTTATTCTATTTATATTAGTAAATTAATCTTATAAATAATCTCCGTTTAAGATTATTTATTTATAAGTATTGAGTACCTTCAAAGGTACAATCTGGATGGGAATTTTACTACTGGGCTGGGAAGGCTCGAACTCCCATTAGTCAACATCAAAAGTCGATGACTTACCAATTAGTCTTGTAAATAAAGTTTATAAATAGATATATAGATATGTTGATTATTTTATTTCTGGGTTGGGAAGGCTCGAACTCCCATAACTCGACATCAAAAGTCGATGACTTACCTGATTAGTCTACAACCCATTTTCTTATTATTATTGTTACCTTTATATCTAAAGGGGAGATTAGTCAACAGCCCAATTAAATATATATGCTGGCTAGTAGACTTGAACTACTATTACCTCGATTACAAATCGAGTGCATTACCAATTATGCTAAGCCAACTCATTACTTTTATTTTATATTTATTAAAACATTTAAATTTAGTTTTAATATATTCTTTAGTCAAATGATTGATTGACCTATGGGTATTTTGTTATTGATATTATAACCTATATATTATAGGGAGAGTGGGGAGGTAATAATATTTATTATATAAAGATGAGAACGTGCAAAGCGTTTGTGCCACAGATGGCCTCTTGCCGTTCTGGATTGTTCTTTTTGTTTAATTAAGCCATTTCGAAAGCTACTAAGATACAAGGTACTAAAATAGAGAATCCTAAAGTTAGAGGTAACATTCCAGTCCAAGTAAAGCTCATTAATTGATCGTATCGTAGTCTTGGGAAACTAGCTCTTACCCAAATATATACGAATAGGATTAAAGAAGTTTTAAGACCTAAAGCTAATCCTTCAAATGAGAAGAATGTAGGGTTCTCGAAAGTTACGAAAGGAACTAAGTATCCTCCTAAGAATAACATTGCTACAAAAGTAGACATTAAAATAATAGAAGCATACTCAGCTAAGAAGAACATTACAAAAGGTACAGAAGAGTGTTCTGTAAAGAATCCGGCTACTAACTCAGACTCAGCCTCTGGTAAATCGAAAGGTGCTCTATTAGTTTCAGCAATTACTGAAATTAAAAACATTAAAGATAATGGTAATAATGGAATAATATACCAAACATTAATTTGAGCTTGGATAATATTAGTTAAATTAAGAGATCCTACTAATAATACTACAGTAAGGATAATTAATCCCATTACTACTTCATAACTAACCATTTGAGCAGTACTTCGTAATCCTCCTAAGAAAGCATATTTAGAATTGGCAGACCAACCTGCAAAAATTACTCCATATACTCCTAGAGAACCTACAGCTAATAGATATAAAATACCTAGGCTCATATCTGATAATGTTAATCCGGCTCCAAAAGGAATTACTCCCCATGCTAATAGACTAGTAATTAAAGAAATAAGTGGGGCAAATAAGAATAAAGCTTTATTCGAATGAGCAGGAATTACTGATTCTTTAACGAATAGTTTTAATGCATCTGCAAATGGTTGTAGTAAACCATAATATCCTACTCGATTAGGTCCTAATCGTCTTTGCATTGATCCCATAGCTTTTCGTTCTGCAATAGTCATAAAAGCTACAGATAGTAATAACGGTACAATTACAATAAGTACCTCAATAAATGATAATAACATGAGTAAATTATAATACATGAATAATTAATATTAATATAATATTATATTAACTTAATTATAAATTCTATCGTCATCAAGCTATTAGAGCTTAGTGAATTTATTTAGTTGGTTATTAACCATAAAATTAATAAGCAAGAATCCTTCGGGCTTTTCTAAATACCTACAGTATTACAGGATTTAAGGGTTGTAGCCCTTTGACCTTAAAGGTTCTTCTCTAAGCCCATAAGGCTTTAAATCCCAGAAAATGAAGGTAAATTAGTATTAAGTTTATTAAATACTAACTAATTCGTTTAGTTGGTTTTAGACAAAGCACAATAGGTCCAACCATTGCTAAACATAGAATCATACTTGCAATAATTAAGAATAATGCATGAGATGTATATAGAACTTGTCCAACACTGTTGATTTGATCCATAGATACAAACACATTATCCCAATTTGAATGACTAATTGTTAATGTTTCTAATGCATCTGATTTGAACGATAATAAATTGATTGTATCAAAAATTGAAGGTAAATCAAATTTAGAAATATTAGAATTAGCTAAGCTTAAACCACTTACAAATAAAGTACCTAATACAAAAGCTAATGGATATGGGTTAGAGTAATTTTCTGAAGAATCTTGTAATTCAACTAATTTAATATTTAACATCATAATTACGAATAAGAATAAGATAGCAATTGCTCCTACATATACCATCAAGTAAGTAAGCTTCTCTTCTAATCATTGATTAATACTTATCGTATTAAATTCAAAGATCGTATTCATTTTGTGAATATTTAATAATATTATACAGTTAGATTATTTAACTTTTGAAAGGTTTTGTAAAATAGTAATAACCTAAGTAATCTTTATTTGTATCTACACATTTATAGAATGCATTTCGATTAATATTCATATAATCTAAGCATTTCTTAACAGATAAAAAAGGTGCATTATTTAATAGATTGTATTTTAGATCATATACCCATACTTTTTTGCTTCTCGAAAGATTAGCTGCTAATGGAGCTTTATTTTTCATAGCTTCACTAATTTTTAATCTTTGAGTATCAGTAATAACTCTACCCTTCATACTTGAAGAGATTTTAGCTTTAGTTTCTTCTGATAAAGTTCTACCAGATTGAATATTACTGATTAATCGTTTAGAGTAATCTGTATGGTTAAATCCTTTTGTTCTATCGGAAGGTCTCATATTGTATCCTTTGGGCATCATTGTATTATATAAATCAATATAAAATTGTTCTAATAATAGTAAATCATCATTAGATACTGTTTTAGAAGGTCCTAATGTTTTTAAAATTACTAAACTGAAATTATAATGTCCATATTTTAAAATGGCTCGATTAATTAAATTATCAAGATTTAATAATCTGCTAGGATAATAATATGCACCTAATCTTCTAGATAAATTATCTGCTGATCCTACATATGCTTTACCATTGATATTGTTATACCAATAATAGATACCTGCTAAATCTTTATTATCTAATAAAATCTTAGATGCTTCAGATTCACAGTTATTATAGCATTTAACGTAAGGACTTTCCATAGAGAACAGATTTAATGGGTATTTTTTATCTACATCTTCTAGCTTGATAGGGTGAATTAAAGATAAATTCTCTAATTCAAAATCCATACCATAATCTGTTAAGATAGATCTTACTTGTGAATTATTTAATAATAAATCTAAAGATTCCATAGATGATTTGTTAAATACAACTACTAAAATCAATTTAGCTAAAATCAAACATTCAGAAGATCTTACCTTTTTCAGACTGCTAGTTTCTGATTTAGATAGATACTCTTTAATCAATGAAGATAATACCTTTAGATTGTTAAGTCTACTCATTGATACATCTGTACCAATTTCTGTGTGATACGCAATTACATTAAGTAATAAGTTATTTAAAGCGATATATAACATAATATTTAACTTTATGGGGCCGAGTCATTAGGTACTCCCCTGCGACTATTTAATCATGGTGTTAGGTATAGGTTAAGATGTTTATTTATTGTATAAACGAATAAGTAACATTAATTTGACCCTACTTATATAAATGTATAAATAAGTTAAAGTTATTAAATACTTAGTTATTAGTGTACATCGTTTTATAACTTAATATTACTATTAATTCTGTATAATATCTATTAAAAAGAGACTGGACTATATCTTCACCCATTAAATACAATGGGGTATCACGTGTAGTCTCTGAGGAATCCAATTAATCGAATTGTTTGGTTTCCTGCTGATTGTCCATTGTACATCCACAATAGATTGTAATCTATTGTTGTATTTCCTAAGATTATTAAGAAATACTGACCATTGTTACCTTGTAGGTAGGTCAGGCTTTAGGAGTTCCCAGCATATAGTGATATTACATCTATATCTTACGAAATAGATAGGCCTTGTTGACCAATAAAATTGATACCTAATAAAATTAAATAACAAGCTACATTAACAAATACAGAAATTAAGAATAAAATAGAAATTACAGGATTTCGAGATGTAATTACTAAAATACCTGATAATACTGAACCAAAAGCCAACAGATCTAATAGAATTGCGTTCATGTAAACTAAGATTCCTACTAAATTAGGGTTAATTAAGAATTGTTCACATATTTTTAAAAAACAAGATATGTTTATATTAATATATGTAAAACTTGATAAACTTTAATTCTTAAATTCACTTATTAATAAAAACTTAAAGATTAAGCCACCAGAGATGGCCAAAGGCCATCTTCGATTAATTTTGTTTCTATTAATAAAATCCCTTAAAAATATCTTAAAAACTTTTGACTTCGAAAGTCAAGAAATCTTTAAGAATGATTAATATATAAATTATATTTTATATACCTCGAATTTCAGGGGGTGTAAGCTTATCCTGAATTAAGTTATTTGGGATTGTGAAATATAAATAATTAGATTATATCCTGGTTCAAAATATTTTGAACTAAATATAATCCATAATTTATGTAATAAGTTAAATAGAGTCATTTTAATTGACTCTATTTAAGGTAACATTAGATGCTACTATAGATTTATATAAATAGCCGTTAAGAGGAATCGAACCTCTATACATAAATTAACAGTTTACCGTTCTACCATTGAACTATAACAGCGTTATATTTAGAATTTAAAATCTTATGTATATCTTTATACTATTAACTTTTATAATAAAATTATATTTTAAGTATATAAATACTAAACTATATAAGTAACAATTTAACTTTTCATTATTAATAATATATTGAAACAGGGGTTATCCCTTAAATGGTAGAGGGCTCGTTTTGCATACGAGTAGTCCGAGTTCGAGTCTCGGTAACTCCAATTAATAATCAGGTTGTAGCCTAATCTGGTAAGGCATTTACTTTGGGTGTAAAATAGTGTAAGTTCAAATCTTACCAACCTGATATTATAGTTAATCACATTTATATAAGTTTAGACATGAAGGGTCTTTTTAAATATTAAATTATATTAATTACTCACTCCAGGTTTCGATCCTGGATTTGGGTATTAGAAGTACCCTGTTCTTCCTTTGAACTAAGTAAGCTATATTATATAAAAATACTTATTCTTATAATCAAAATCTTTTATAAGATAGATATGTAGTATACTTATTTAAATATTCATATAGATAAATAGTTCGAGAAGAAACTATTCTGCATATTATTCTTTTTTAGAAGACATTATAACTTTCAGTATATAGAGTCAATAACTTAAGATAATATAACATATAAGTAACACTTTATTAAACGATTGTGATGAAATTGGCAAACATGGTTGATTTAGGTTCAGCTGGTAGTAATACCTTGCAGGTTCAAGTCCTGCCAATCGTACACTAATAAAACACCTTTATACTATTTAATGGATTAATTAATATAAGAAAGATAAATTATAGTTTCTGGGGCAGTAGCTTAATTGGTAGAGTCCTTACTTGTCACGTAAGTGAATGTCGGTTCAAGTCCGACCTGCCTCGTACTCTCTAACAATCAAAACCTTTATTCTATTTATAAATATATAAAATATTTTATGAAAAAGGTATACATGGTCTACACTACTATTTACAAGGAATTATTTATATGATTAAATTAGGTATACACAACGCTATACAAGGAATTATCAAATCTTATTAAATTAGGTCTACACTACTATTTACAAGACATTTTTTAATTCTAAATATATTAAAACCTTTATTCTATATAGAAGGGTGAAAACCCGGGGTCGAACCGGGAACCGTTAGTACCACAAACTAATGTTCTACCTATTGAACTATTTCCACCTTTTTTGAGCATAAGTAATTTCCCTCAAGATAAGACAGGAAGGGTTAAGAAACCCGAGTCCCAGGTCTTTTTTTCTCGTCCTCTTGTTAGTGAAGCTCGAAAAGCCTACCTGACTTTTTTATATTTCACAGAGAAAGAACCTAGCCTATAAATAGCGTTTCAGAGGAGTTGAACCTCTACCTGCAAGAGCCGAAATCCTGTACTCTACCAATTAAGCTAGAAACGCGTATCATTACTTATAAAAAATTAAAACAATTAACTATAGAAGTTTAAAAATAAATGGATCTACTCTAGCTCTACGAGTAAAATATTATTTTAATCTTAGGTCGAAGGGGAACCCATAAAGACCACTTTGATCAATCATGTAGTTGACGTGCCTGGTCTGGTAATAGGTACCTTTTTATCAAAGGCGAAGGCTTTGCAGTTGTCTCCTTTGCGAAATATAGTCGAAGGATATATTCGGCTCAGATAATAATTTATTAAATATCTAGATAAATAGGAAACTAATATTAATATAAGTAACAAATCTGCGATATAACATATAAGTAATAAATTTGTCAAGGGAATTAGCTCAGTGGTTAGAGTGTTAATCTTACACATTAAATGTCAGAGGTTCGATCCCTCTATTCCCTATATTTCATAACTATTATAGTAAATTCTTAGAATAAGCCCTGTGAGACGGATCAAAGGGACTTCTGGGCCTTAAATCTTAAATAATCATTTTTGTAATGGTAAAGTAGTTACCCTTATTTATAAGGGGTCACTATATAGGGCCTAAAAAGAAGTGAATATTTTATTAAATTATTATAATAGTTTAACTTGTCCTTAACTCTTTTTAATATAGAAAAGAAATATCTAGGTCAAAACGACTGACATAGAAGGTTTATCAATCTATGTTTAAAGTAGAATAGATGACCGAATCGGTAAGGAAGTAGTTTGCTAAACTATGGATGTAACAATCCTTGTGGGTTCGAGTCCCACTCTATTCATTCAAAAAGACCATAAAAAGAAACCTAAGAGATTAAGTAAAAATACTTTTTAGGTTTATATTAATAAAAGAAAGCAAGTGTAGCATAATTGGCTAATGCGTCTCCCTTCCAAGGAGAGGACTGCGAGTTCGAGTCTCGCCACTTGCATCTTACACTTAAATTAAAGGTTTTTATTTAAATATAAGAGATCCTTTATTCTTTAATAGACATCTTTTACTTAAAACCTTTATTATTATATTGAAACTAAATAAATCCTGATAAAAAGTTATGATATTGGTCTACACGGTATACACAGGCTAATACAAGACATTTATTCTTGGGTGTAAATGGTCTACACAGGCTAATATAAAACATTTCATATTATTAGTATAAATGGTATACACAAGCTAATACAGAATATTTTATAATGTTAATGATTAGTTTATATAGTTAATTCATACCCTAATTTAGGTAGGTAATGCTTACTTTAAATCTGTAAAAGTAAAGGTTAAATGCTAAAAAATTAGCAAGAGTAAATTTATCTTTTTTAAAAACATTATTGAGATGTTTTAAAAGAATTTTCTCTACATCTTCTTATCTTAATATGCAAAGCGTATAAGAATATTTTTATAAAATAGTTTCGTACTATCAGAAAATATAGGTATTTAATATACCTTTTGAAGATAAAACATATTTAACTCATTTCCCACTTAGTTTAAGAGTAATTAAATTAATGTTTTTAAACTTAGTAGGGTATTAAAAAGGGATATACTACTATTTCAATAATTAATTATTGACTGAGAACAGGCATAACCTGTTTTCTGTATGATAGGAATTACATATACAGTATGACAACGAAAATTATGAACAGATCAGTTCAAGCGCATCCATTTCATTTAGTTGAAGCTTCGCCTTGGCCAATTGCTGTATCATTCTCTCTATTAGTAGTTACTCTATCAGGAGTAATGACATTCCAAGGATATCCTAATGGTTTATTCTTATTAACTCTTGGATTCATTTCTCTAGTTTCTACTATGACATTATGGTTTAAAGATATCTCTAGAGAAGGTATGGAATCTTGTCATAAAGTGCCTTCTTTAAATTTAACTGTATGCTGGAAACTCCTTAGAGCTTTTGGTACTAAATTAGTAACAATTCAAAAGATTGGACAATCAGCAGGAAACCAACAGAATAAAGATATTCTTAGTAGGATCCTCAGAGACTATACGTTAAACATTGGTAGATTTATGCTTCACAGATCAGATATGTGTTTATCTAACACCATGAAGTCAAATAATAGATTGGATGAATACAAAGATTATCTAACTGATTTAGGAAGAGAAAGAATTAAACATATTATCATAAATATGAATTCGAAGAGAAAATAGGTAATAAAGAACTGATTAGTTTATAATTTCAATATTGTTAAACTGTATATATATTAAAAAGCATAAATCTTGAGTTTATTCATTTTATTTGAATTTACTCATCTCATTTGAGGACCATAAAGATATAGTCCAACCATTATTAAAAGATATTGGGTTCTAGACTTTCCAAGGACATCATACTTTCGCAGTACAAAAAGGACTAAGCTTAGGTTTTGTTTTATTTGTTATTTCTGAAGTATTCTTCTTTATTAGTATTTTCTGGGCATTCTTCCATTCTTCTTTAGTTCCAACAGTTGAATTAGGAGCACACTGGCCACCAGCTGGTATTGAGACATTAAACCCATGGGAGGTACCATTACTAAATACTGTAATCTTACTTTCTTCTGGTGCTACTGTAACATATGCTCACCATAGCTTAATCCAAGGTAACCGAGCAGGTGTAATCTACGGATTAATTGCTACTGTAGCTTTAGCTGTAGTATTCACTGGTTTCCAAGGATTCGAGTACTATAATGCTCCATTCACATTCAGTGATGGTGTTTACGGATCTACATTCTATATGGCTACTGGATTCCATGGTATCCATGTAATTGTAGGAACAATCTTCTTAACAGTTGGATTATTCAGAGTTCTATCTTACCACTTAACTGATCACCACCACTTAGGTTTCGAGCAAGCAATCCTATACTGGCATTTCGTAGATGTAGTATGGTTATTCTTATTCATTAGTGTTTACTGGTGGGGAGGATAATTCTGAACTATCTTAAGATTAGTTTTATTTGTTTAATAATAATTTATTTCCACCCCTCTCTTCAATGTAATAAAGGTTGTATATATAATAATTGCAGGGTCGAGGCCGCGCAGCGGCTGGGACCCAAGGTAGCGCTCCGCGCCCCCTCGGGTCTTTGATTAGGTTGAATACATTACAGAATTTCCCATGACCTCTATTTAGATATACTGTTTTTAAATCGATAGATTTATAAAGATGTTTGTTATATAACCAATTAAGATATGCATCTGTTGCTCTATTTTCTAACATATCTATAGGTGTTAGAGATAAACTATCACCAATTCTTTGTTTTATTGTTGAAACAATGTTTGATTTAATTTCAATTGAATCTACTTTTTTAAGATACTCTTCAATGTTATTATTTAAATCTTCAAAAACTGGTTGGTTAGTATAGTCTGCTCTGTTGTTAACTGGTGAGAAGAATTGATGTGCTGAATTTCTATAAAGTAGTTCAAATGTTTCCTGTATTGTAGTGTTTGATTCACATAATGATGGTAGATGATAAGTGTTATGGTATCTTCCGCGAATAATACGTGGGTATGAAATATTGTCAAATTGAATGTTATTTCTAATATTGTTCAATAGTGTATCATATTTCAAGGTTAATGTATCTTGATATTTTACTGGTCTATCTACAATATTTGGATCTTGAATTATCTTCTCAATTGGTGTTTTATTAATATTCAAATTTGAAATACGGTAGTTTGTATAATAAGTATAGTATTCTGCAGAATTAGTATTAGTTACATTTATTTCAGAAGGCATTTTAGATTTAACATATATTTTGAATCTGAATTCATTAAAATCTCTTAGCCTCTTTTCAGCAAATCTCGCATATTCATCTCTATTTAATACATTAATTAAATTGTTATTACCTTTTTCATAACAAAGTCTATCAAAATGAAGTTCAACAGATTTAATTGCTAATTTATTGTATTGACTATATAACCATTGTTTAAAATCAATTGTTATGTGAAATAGAGTCTTTGAAACATCAATGATTAGATTTGTAGATTTTATAAATCCTGTTTTAAATGGATCCGTTATCAGCGAAAGGTTGTTCTTAGCCTGAACAAAGCCTTTCTCGCTTAATCGTCCACGCTTCGCATAGCCGATATTTAAAAGTTTTATAAATTGGTCTATATGTCTATATCTAGAAGTTATTTTACATTTATAAGTAAGAATTAGAGATATGATTTTATCATAGTATTATGTTTAATCTAATTTTTATTTTAAGGTAGACCATCGGCAGGTTCCATCTGTTGACGGTTAGATAGGTATGGATACCTGTTCAACCACCTTAAATTAGGCTTTGTCTATCAGTCTTGCGTCTTAGCACGTTTTTATTATAAAAAAGATACATTGTGTCTCATTGAGAGTCGAGAACGACGTTGTGCTGTTCTTGATAAGAGTGGTATGTTGCCACCCTCGTCTAATCTTATAAAATTAGACGGTCCTGCGCGTAGCGTGTGACTGTCAGTTGGGTCCTTTCTGTACCCACCGACTTAGATTACAACAAAAATTTTGTTGTAATGGAATTTTCGATAAATTGAGGTAACTCCTCTTATCAGCCTAATATAATTTTATTTTTAATGAAATTACTAAAAAGTCATTCCCTTTTAAGTCTTGCTAATAGTTACGTAATTGATTCACCTCAACCTTCTAATCTTAATTATGCTTGGAACTTTGGATCTTTACTAGCTTTATGTTTAGGTATCCAAATTGTAACTGGAGTATTTTTAGCTATGCATTATACACCTAATATTGATTTAGCTTTTATTAGTGTAGAACATATTATGAGAGATGTTAACTATGGATGGTTAATTAGATATACTCACGCTAATACAGCTTCATTCTTCTTTACATTTGTTTATTTACATATCGGTAGAGGATTATATTATGGTTCATACAAAGCTCCTCGAGTTTTACCATGGACTATTGGTGTTATCATCTTAATCTTAATGATTGTTACTGCATTCCTGGGTATTGAAAATACATGCCCAAAATGGTTAGACGAAGAAATGAATACTTTTTTAATGACAAGTAATTTGATTATCTCTCCTAAACTTAAATCTCTGTTGGACGAACATAAGATTAAACCATGTTTTGTGTTTGAAGAACTTAATAAAGAGAAAGTTAAAGAAAATCTTAGAGATAAAACTAGAAAGAAATCTGGTATTTATGGTATCTTTAACTTAACAACAGGTAATTTCTATGTTGGAAGTGCTGTAACTAATAGATTTTACAGTAGATTTTATAAACATCTAATTAGAGGTTTAGGTAATAAAAATATTGCTATCGATCTTGAAAAATATGGGATTGAATCTTTCGCATTTGTTATCTTGGAATATCTCCCAGAAGAAGTAACAAAACGAAACAATCCAGATCTGATGGCTTTAGAGACTTATTGGATTCAAATATATAAACCAACTTACAATATTCTACTTGAAGCTGGTAATTCTTTAGGATATACACATTCTGAAGAAGTTAAACAGAAGATGAAAGATATCTATTCAGATGAGAGAAGAAAACGAGTATCTCTATTGAATAAAGATAAATCTTTATCAGATTCTGTGAAAGCTTTAATGCGAGAAAAAGCATTAAATCGATCAGAAGAAGTTAAAAATAAATATAGATTAGCCTCTTCAAAACCAGTAACATTATATAATGAAGATGGTTCAGTTTATATGAAATTTGAAGGTATTAGATTAATGGCTAAACATTTTGAATGTGATCATAAGACCATTAATAAATACATTAAGTTTGGAGAGTTATTTAAAAAACAATGGTATGTTAAATTAGATTAACTATCATATTGTCATAAGAAAGTATAATAATTTATCTCTAATCATAGTCCTATATGGAGAATTATGTAATCTATACAGAGAAATAATTCAGTAGTATAGAATACCCTGACAGGGGTATTGAAGAGAATAACGGTCTCTTTGGCTATATTGATGAAAACGGTCAAAGATTAGACATCTTTTTCAAGACCGTCGGTGATGTATATCATCGCTACAGACTGGGTCATCAATGGGTGCCTGAAATGGTGCTTAATGTACAGTCGGATTTCCGAGAATATATCTTTATTCTTCACAAGGCCTTAAATGATATTTACTAGAAAGAGAAGTAACGAACTCGAGGATTAGTAAATTAATAAGGTACATGAAATATAAACCAGATGTCAATATAATTTGGTGTTTATATTTTGGAAATTGTATGTTTTACCTTGGGGACAAATGAGTCTATGGGGAGCAACTGTAATTACTAACTTAGTATCTGCTGTTCCTTGGATTGGTAAAGATATTGTAGAATTCATCTGGGGAGGTTTCTCAGTAGATAATGCTACTTTAAACCGATTCTTCAGTCTTCACTATTTATTACCATTCATTCTTTCTGCATTAGCAGTAATGCACTTATTAACTCTACATGAGCATGGATCAAGTAATCCTTTAGGAATTACAGCAAATGCTGATAGACTTTATATGCATCCTTATTACTCATTCAAAGATTTAGTAACAATTTTCTTATTCTTCTTAGTATTAGGTTTATTCTTATTCTATGCTCCTAATAAATTAGGTCATCCTGATAATTATATTCCAGCTAACCCAATGCAAACTCCAGCATCTATTGTACCTGAGTGGTATCTATTACCATTCTATGCAATTCTACGATCTGTTCCTGATAAATTAGGAGGAGTTATTGCTATGTTAGGTGCTTTATTAATTCTTTTAGCTATGCCTGTATTAGACACTTCAAGAGTTAGAGGTTCAGCTTTCCGACCATTAATGAAATTATCTTTCTGGCTATTTGTAGTAGATTTCTTTATCTTATTATGGTGTGGAGGACAACACGTTGAAGAGCCTTTCATTACTTTAGGACAATTCGCAACAGCATTCTATTTCGGTTGGTTCTTAATTATTGTTCCAACAGTTGGAATCGTTGAGAATACTCTAATGGATTTAGCTGCTGAGAATAATGATAAACCAGCTTCTCACTAAAATCCTATTCCCGCAGGCTTAGCCTAAGGGTTAGGACCATATGGTCCTAGTTTTAGTTAGTTCAATTGTTTTATTATGAATTAGATACTATTTTAATTACACTATTAAAATAAAAATAATTTAATTCTTAAATTAACAATTCTAATTATATCCACCCCCTGGTACTATGATTTATGCCTTCCCGTGGCAGTACCGTAAGTAAAGATAATTATCTTGAAACTAAATAAATCACTTAAATGATATGTTATTATCTTAATCAAACATAATGATCTTTAAATGGTTATTATAGATATAAAGGTAATATTATATTATTATTATAAGTAAGGTGGCCTTACTTCTTATTGTTATATCTTAAAATATTAAATAATGAAGTAGTCTAGATTAATCTAATAATTAGATTATTCTGGATTGATGTTATACATCCGTTCTCTCTCTCTAGAATTTAATGATAACATTAGATTAGCCTGTAAAGGTATTTGAGGACTAGAGGTACCAATTTGATAAAAAAGCACTAATAAATAAATAAAAATGTCAACTTTAGCTACAACTTTCTTAGTTAATAACCCACTAGAGCAATTTGAAATTAATGATTTTGTTTTCATTTTAGCTCCAATCTTTGGATTTACTAAATTATCTTTAACTAATATCGGATTCTATTTAATCTTAGTAGTAACAATTACTATCGGTATGAATGTTTTATCTCGAAATAACGGTTACGTTATCCCTTCTCGATGGGCAATTCATTCTGAATCTGTTTACGGATCTATCTTAAATCTAGTTCGAGAGCAAATTGGACCTAAAAACGAAGTTTATGTACCATTCATCTTCACTTTATTCAACTTTGTTTTAATTAGTAACTTAATTGGTTTAGTACCTTATTCTTTCACTGCTACTTCTCACTTAGTATTAACTATTAGTTTAGCAACAACTATCCTTATCGGAGTAACTATCATTGGATTCCAACGACATGGATTAGGATTCTTCGCATTCTTCATTCCAGCTGGTACTCCATTTGCATTAGTATTCCTATTAGTAGCTATTGAATTAATCTCTTACTTAGCTCGAGCAGTTTCTCTAGGTGTTCGATTAGGTGCTAATATGATTGCAGGTCACTCTCTATTAAAAATTATTTCTACTTTCACATGGAAAATGGTAGTAGCAGGACCTGTATTATTACTAGTTAGTGTATTACCATTATTATTCTTAACAGCTTTAGCTGGTCTAGAATTTGGTATTGCAATTCTTCAGGCATATGTATTTACAATTTTAACTTGTTCATACCTGAAAGATGCAATTGATCTACACTAATTTTCCTGTAAGTAAATTTACTTCAGGATAGTAACAATAATACAAATCATTATTATGTATAAATAGTAATGTAATATTTATCTCTAGGCTCGAAGGAACCTTTAAGTTCCTTCTTACCAACTGGGTAGACAATGTTTGCCCTGTTAGTAATATCTCTGTATTAATACAGAGAATTAACCAGTAGCACTTCAGCGTAGTCAGTCTTATTATTGTATATACAAAATATAGTCTGGCTAGCAAAGACTGTGTAACGGTCTTCGACAAATTAAATATTAAATTATTTTCAGGTCTGGTCTTAAGACTTAAAGATATATATTATTTAATTTATTTATTTTATCTAAGGGATCTCGTTCATAAGAATTTATGTTAAATATGCTTAAATCATTAAATATTATTTCTCCTGTATGGAATGATGCTCCTGAGCCTTGGCAATGGGCTTTCCAAGATGGTGCATCACCTTCATATGAAGGAATTGTAGAATTACATGATCAAATTATGTTCTATCTAGTAATTATTTTATTTGGAGTTGCTTGGATGTTATCTTCAATTATTGTAAACTTCGGTTCTGAGAAAAACAAAATCGTTTACAAATACCATAACCATGGTACTCTAATTGAGTTAATTTGGACTATTACTCCAGCTTTCGTATTAATTGCTATTGCTTTCCCTAGTTTCAAATTATTATACTTAATGGATGAAGTAATTGATCCAGCTATGACAATTAAAGCATTAGGACACCAATGGTATTGGTCTTATGAGTACTCTGATTTTGTTAACGAGGATGGAGAGTCTATCGAATTTGATTCTTACCTAGTTCCAACAGATGACTTAGAAGATGGTCAACTACGACTTTTAGAAGTAGATAACCGAGTAGTAGTTCCAGTAGGAACTCATGTTCGATTCATTGTAACTGGTGCTGATGTAATTCATTCATTTGCTGTTCCTGCTTTAGGACTTAAAATTGATGCTATCCCAGGTCGATTAAACCAAACTTCTGTTCTAGTAGAACGAGAAGGAGTTTACTACGGACAATGTTCTGAAATTTGTGGAGTACACCACGGGTTAGAGAAATAAGCCCCTCCATCACTATGGAGATAATCTCACTATATGCTGGAAACCCCTAAAACCTTATCTACCTACAAGGTGACAATGATTAAGGATGTTACAATGGGCAATCAGCAGGAAACTATTTAATAGGCTCCTCAGAGACTACATGTGAGACATTCATTAAATTGAATGAAGATATAGTCCCATCCATGACGAAATTCATGGCGGTTATACCGGAGTTATTTTAAGAATAACTTAAGATAAATGTTATGCCTATCGCTGTGGAAGCAGTTTCATTAGAGAAATATTTAGCTTGGTTAAATGAGCAAGCCTAAATATTCAATAATACTAATTTGTTTAATAATAATTTATATCCCCCCCTCTCCTATTAAGATAAAGGTTCTCAAACACACTACAGATAACAGATTTCATAATAATCTGCTATATTAGATTGTAATCTGTTTAAGATATTACATAATCTGTTTTTAATATTTAGATAATATATTGGCATATTTTATAAGTAGAGTATTAATTTTATGCCTATAAGATCTATAGATAATAAAGGTTTTAAGTATTAGGGGGAGGGACTTATTGTCCCCCCGGTAATAACCATTCAGCCACTCGTTCCCGAACGGCTACCTTGTTATGACTTCAGACCAGTCGTTTACTATCCTTGGATGTCTTTAGACAACTTCAGGTATAGCTTACTCCCAGCCCGTGACAGGCAGTTAGTAGATCTTGAAGCTTTAATTTCACCGTGACGTGGTGATTCACGATTACTAGCAATTCCTAATTCATGAGCTCGAGTTACAGAGCTCAATCCACAAAGGGGAAATTTGGGGATTACCTCCAAGTTACCTTATTGGATCCTTTTGTATTCCCCCTAGCTGCACGTCTGTAGCCCACTCCATAAGGGCCATGAGGGCTTGTCTTAGTCCTAATTATTCCAGTTTATCACTGGATGCTCAACTAGATATTAACTAGTTGCAAGGGTTTTGTTCGTTATGCGGACTTAACCTTACATCTCACGACACGAACTGAAGACAGCCATGCAACGCCTGTGTAGCATTCAAGGAGTGGTAAGATGTTGTGCGGATCATCACATTAAACAACATGCTTCACTGCTGGTTTTCAAGACCCTCTATACTTTTGGGTTTCAACCTTGCGGCAGTACTCCCCAGGTGGAGTGCTTTAATCTACATTTATAGACTGATTAATAACCAATCTAAGGCACTCATCGTTTACGGTATGGACTACACGGGTCTCTAATCCGTTTTGCTCCCCATACTTTCGTACCTCAGCGTCAGTGTTTAGTTAGAAAGAAGCCTTCGCCTTAAGCGGTCTTCCGAGGATCAACAGATTCCATCCCTACTCTCGGAGTTCCTCTTTCCTCCATTACACTCTAGTTTCATAGTTACTGAAAAGCTCTTATTCATTTAGTTCGATACCATCCAGTCTTATGATACAGCCTACGTACCCTTTAGACCCATTAATGATGAATAATGCTTACCCCTCTCGTATTACCGCGACTGCTGGCACGAGATTGGTCGGGATTAATAGGAAAGTACAGTCATTATCCTCCTTTCCGTTAGGACTTTATCAAATTAATGTATCCGTCCTTCTAGGTGACTGGTTCAGCCTTTCGGCCATTGACCAAGATTCCGCACTGCTGCCGATACTTTGCTCGTGTGGGCCTTTCTCATTCCCACTGTGGTTGATCGTCCTCTCAGACCAACTATAGATCATTGGCTTGGTAAGCCGTTACCTTACCAACTACCTAATCTATTCAATAGGTACATCCATAGGCGGAAATTATCCTTTCAATATTTGGTATTCCACCAATCCTATGGGTAGCTTGCCTATTCATTACTCACCCGTTCGCCATGTCCAAACACAAGTGTTTGGCATTCGACTCGCATGTGTCAAGTCCCTAGATAGCATTCACTCGAAACTAAGTTTAAATTTTTACTTACTATTCTGATTTGGCAAGATACGTGATCCTCTTTTCAGATCAAGTCTATTAATATATAATATTAAAAGGCAAGATAGAAAATATCAGAAATTAAAATCTTATTTGTTACTTATATCTTACTAAATATCATTATTAGTTTCATTTTATCTGTTGTAATACTTTTATCTAATATTCAACTCAAAAACTAGCCCCACCAGGCTTAGCCCAAGGTAAGAACCCTTTGGTCCTTCTCCTTCGGAGATCCTATCCGAGGGAGATCCTCGAAGAGGAAGATAAAAGATTTTGTTTAATAAAGGTTTTAATAGAGGAGGGTGGGCCCAACCTGTAAGGTTGAACCCTTGAAGAATTAATGAGGATAATACAAATAAATTTGTATTATTTTAATTACTACTAAAACAGATTACGCTGCGTATAGTAATAAGAAAGCCATCATTAAAGCGAACAATCCAATTGCCTCTGTTAAAGCGAACCCAAGAATTGTGTAAGAGAATAATTGAGGTCGTAGAGATGGGTTTCGAGAAGTAGAGTTAATTAAAGCTGCGAATACTAATCCAACTCCAACTCCAGCTCCTGCTAATCCGATTGTTGCTAATCCTGCTCCTAAGATTTTAGCTGCTGCTACCATAATATTTAATTTATCCAGTCAAAGACTAGTTAAGGTTAAACACTTGTGAAAATATGGATTTAATCCATCGAGAAATTACCAAATGGCACTCTATATTAATAAATATAAAGTTATATTGCCTATTATCATTACTTATAAAATAACAAAAGATCTGAAGACCAATGGCAGTCATACAACTGTCTACTACCATTTTAAAACAGATACTCTGTGAGGATGTTGGCATATAATGACTGATGGAAGATAGAACAAGACCTCTCCTTTGATAAAGTCAACTTTTCTTAAGTTTTTCCATCTGTGTTTCTTTGGAGATAATATTTTAGATAAAGGAGATAGATATATTGAGATAACCCCAATCGGAATCGAACCGATATTCCCACAGTGAAGTTGTGGTGTCTTAACCATTGTACCATGAGGTCGGAAAGAAGAATCTTTAATTCTTCTGTTTTGACCAAGAAAAAGTCGGAGACGAGAACGGCAACAGGCCGATCTTGTCAAGAAGGGCGTGTCACCTCTCGACTTCTTTCTCAGTCTTCTTTCTTTTATTAACAATTATTGTAAAACCTTAAAATCAAACCCTTTATTATCAGAATGGGGTGGACCATGCTATAACATGATCCGATTTTTTAATCAATATTAATTAGTTAATATTAATTTTAGATGTTGAAGGATCTTTTGTAAATTTTAAGGCTCCTTTCGACCATTCATAAATAAATCCGACTGTCAGAATAATTAAAAATAGAACAACAATCCAGAATCCCATAGTAGAAATCTCATATAAAGATACTGCAAATGGGAATAAAAATAAAACTTCTAGATCGAATACAATGAATAAAATTGCAACAAGATAGAATTGTACAGAGAATTTTTGTCGAGCATCTCCTAGAGGTGTGAATCCACACTCATAAGGTGATACTTTTTCACTGTAAGGTTTATTTACAGCTAATAGTCCATTCACTACAAGTAAAACTAAAGCTAATACAGGAATGAATAGGACAAAGAATGTTAATGTACTCATTACCAATAGAATAGATTTAGAGTGATTAGGTGAACACTGTTTAATAATGGTGTTGGATTAATAATAAAGAAAATTAATAGAAGAGTAATTGTAGCAATTACTAAACTACTTGAAGTTGTTAATTCTCCTTTATTTGTTTCAACTGTTTCAGTAACATTTAAAGGATCAAAATGAATTACTTTAATAACTCTTAGATAATATGCAGCACTTACTACACTTACTAAGATAGCTACAAAAGCTAAGAAGAAATTTCCATTATGAGTTGCTGCATATAAAACCATCTGTTTAGCGAAGAATCCTAATAGAGGAGGAATTCCAGCCATAGAGAATAAACAAATAGCAAGACTTAATCCAAGTAAAGGATTTGCTTTAAGTTGACCTTTTAATTGATTAATATATTGAACTGGTGAATAAATAGATAATCCTTTAGTTTGTAATAAGTAACCAAATGCAACTAAAATGAAGAATACATTAATATTTGTTAATGTGTATTGAATTAGATAGAATAAGAATGACTCTACAGACTCTTCGTTATTAATAGCTAATGCTAATAGTAAAAATCCTACATGAGAGATAGTACTATATGTTAATAATCGTTTGATTCTATATTGAGCTAATCCTCCAATTGTACCTACTAATAATGATAGTAAAGAACTAATTAATAATAAGTATGTCCATGAAGACCAGTTAGCTAATTGAGTGAATCCTTGGAATTCTAAAACGAATACTAAGAAAGAAATTTTTGGCATTGTTGTTAACCAAGTTGTTACTACTGTTGGTACTCCATCATATACATCTGGAGCCCAATTATGGAAAGGAGCTGCAGATACTTTGAATAGTAGACCTACCATAATTAGTAATACACTAATTTCAATAGCAGTATTTCCTGTTGTTGTAGAACATAACATATATAGTCCTTCAAAACTAGTTAGTCCTGTGAAACCATATAGTAAACTACTTCCTAATAAAATTAAAGCTGAAGATAAACTTCCTAATAGGAAATATTTTAATCCAGCTGCTGTAGCTGATTCTGACTCTCTATAAATAGTAGCTAGAACATATACAGCGAAACTTTGTAATTCAATAGATAAGAACATAGACACTAAATCACTACTTGAGATTAGACTACTCATACCTAATACAGAAAATAAAGCAATAAGAGGATATTCAGCTAATACTGATAATCCTTTACTCTTATTTACTAAAGTTTGAGATGAATTTGAACTTGAACTTAATAGAAGTACTAAAGCTCCTACTAAATAGATAAATACATCAATACTTTGAGTAATAGTTGTAACTTGAAATAATCCACCGAATACTCCTACTCCTGAACCGATTAAATCAATATAAAGTGAATTATATGATAATAATGCAGAGAACAGTAATAGAATAATTGTGATTCGGTTAAAATAAATCGCAGGGATTCGAAGGGAAAATAGGGCAATCGCTAAAATCATGGTTAATACACCGAATAAAACCATTACTCACTTAACAACTAACTTGAAATAGTAATATCACTTTTTCTTAAAGGGGTTAGTCTTCACATATCCCCCCCCCC